>JAXQQM020072320.1:0-85000 GCA_034641835.2 Pinus albicaulis
TTTGTCACATTCTGCTATCCGAAACATTACACACATAAAAAAAATTTTACCAACCACAAAACAATGCTCCCTTCCAAATCAGAGACTATACAATTATTGTTATACACAGTGTTTAATATGTGTTCCCATAAGCATAACTTATTATCCCTTTGGCATTAAAATTAAACCGAAAGACTTAATACATGGATTAACTGTGGGTTTCGATGCTTAAAAGGACTCACAGGGGTGCTCCTCGGTCATCATTTCATACATTGCCACTTAATAGATTTTTGTCAGAGTTAATTTAGTTCCCGACGCGCTTCATTTAACTCTCTTACAGAAGAGGATCTTATCTTTCGATTTCTCCTTAAAGATGATCCAGCCAATTAGCACGGAGTTCTCTCGGGTTGAGGCAACCCGTTGTTGGCCTACTGTGTTTTCATTTACTCTGCATTAACTTGACGGTGACAGTTGTACACAAGCCTCTAGTTCTGCGGTAATTGCGAGGGAAACAGGCTAGTCTGGAGTGCTCCGCTAGCTCACCCGCCTGGTGACTGAAGTTCTCCTATGGTGCACCTAGAGGTTTTGTGCCTCATCGGTGTCTTTGTCAGCGAAGTCTGAACGGAGGAAGGTATACAGCAAGTCTTGTATAAATTTCTAAGTCTTTTTACTATTTTCCTACAGGAACATCATCCTAGTTCTCATAGTATTCTTTCTATGCATTTCCTAGGTCCTGAGGAAACACCGAGAATGCTCTATGGTTTCACCATGAAGTCGTGGTTTTGCATTAGACTTCCGAGTGCCTTCCGGTAAGACATTTTCCTCACAGTGTGATTATTTTCTTGAAACTGGTGAAGGTGGTTTGACATTCGCAGCTCTGCGTAGGACTTCCTCTTCGCCCGCACTTAACCATACTTTATTCACCTACCAGGTTTCAAGGCGGCAATCTGCCAGGTATTTACTATTTTCTACTGGTGAAGTTTTTGTTTTTCGAAATTTGCATTATATATTTAATTCATCGTTAACCTACTCTCTCTTTTAACTGAGTTATTGTCCTCCTTGCCCTGCAAGTGAGTGGTTTTCCTCTAAACCCCTCTCCAGCCCATCTTCTACACTTTCTCTGTGGCTAAACAACGCTTATATTGTCCCAGATACCATCATTCACCTTGAGGTTCTATGGCAGTTGCATCATGGACTTTAGATTCTCTTTGGAACTGAGTTCATCTGGATCGAACTTAAGTTATGAAATTCTTCCTGCTTGTTATAAAATTTCTGAGGCCTTAGCCTCTGTAGCTTTTGGATAATTTCTTGATACATGGTAAGCGGATATGATATTTTTTTAACATTACTACCACAGGCAGGGTCTGAGCCCCTAACTCGGTTTCTAACAATTTATTTATGAAATTCTTGGGTAATATTGTTTCTCTGTTGCTGGTATTAGTGCTCTTAGGTCGATCTATTACGCGTTATTCGCTTCCTATAGTGGTTGGTTTGACCGATCTCTGAAATGCAACTCTTTTACTAGCGATATTTGAAGAATAATTAATCCTATTGTTACTGCTGTGCTAACTGTAGAATTTCTGTGAGGGATTATGAAATTTTATTGTAGGGTTTCATTTCGGTTTACCCCATATACCACAGTATTCATAATCCATCCTTTGTTTTCAGGCAGTTACTGAAAAGAAAGGATTGTATTGCTTTCTTGTGGCGGTTTGGTTTTAAGAAAAATGAATGTTATCGTTTTCTTCTTTGTGCCGGCCAGAAGACTAGTCTAAATGGTCATTTGTTTAAATATTTTTACCGTATGGTTCTTTACCCTAAGTGCCGGGTTCACAGCCTTGCAATGCATCCGTAACTTCTCATACTCTATCGAAGTAATTTTATAAAACTCGTTCCAGCGACGGTTTCAGGTTCACGTCCTTTATTTACGATGTTTGGAATTCTACTGTAGAAGCTCATTATATATATTTAAGTTATATATATATACAAACTGACAGGGTAACTTGCATAAACATTGGTTTTTTGTTACTTTTGTTTCTACTGTTACAATTTTCTTTAGGATACATCGATAAAATAAAAGAATATCATTAACTTCTTTCTATACATTAAACACCCATAGATAGTTAAATTCGAGCACCTGCTCATTTAATGCACAACTAAATAATCTGTTTTTCCAATAGAAAACTAATAGTTTCTTGTCGTACTGTATAAACACATTCCTAGTAAAATAAGTAATACCATTAACCTATTTATTTACAGAGTCTAGGATAGTATTACTCAAAAATCATTTAACCTGTATTCCATATAAGTTTCAAAAGTCTGTGTACTTATCTAGAACTGAAAATCGATTCCCAAAGCTGTGGTCCAACCTACCAACCAAGTAAGGCCATTATGTCCTACACTTGCCCCCTAGCCTTAAAACTCTAGGATTAGTGCCACGGAGTCTCTACAGTGGAGTCTGCACTGCTGTGACCTCTAGAATTCCCTTCCAGTCACACGCAGGAGGTCTGGCCAATTCAAGGGTTTCTTGAAAGATACTTCCACTGGGGTTTCCAGCTCAAGACAGTACTTTCCCCTTTCTTTCCAACATTTCCGGAACCCCCCCCTCCTCCCTTGGATTCCCACTTTATCCATTCAGGAGAGGGTAACTGTTTTTCTCCACCTGTCTCCAACCACTTCCCATTCTGAGAAAACTATCACCAACAGCTTTTGAGATTCTCTTTTCCTTCATTGGTTTTTATTTCTCATTAATTCAGAAAAAGAATAATAACAAAATAAAATCTAAAAATAGTGATTATCTCAAAATATCCTCATAGAGTCTTGTTTGTTCAGAAAATAAGATTACATAAAATAAACCAACTGTTTTAACAAGTAAATACTAGTTACTTCCTTTATGAGGCTGTCACATCTCCCCCCCCTGGAAGTAACACCATCCTCGGTGTTTTTCAGCCCATCTCTGCAAAAAGTTCCGGGTAAGCTTCTTTCACAAACTTTTCATCCTCCCAAGTAGCTTCGTCCGGTCCAAAGTGCTTCCACTGCACTTTCACCTGGGTAACTACTCTTTTACGAAGTTCAATTTCCCTACGATCAAGTATGTGTAGCGGCTCTACCAGAAATTCTCCATTCGGTTCTACCTGAAAGGAAAGAACAAGATTATCAATCAGTAGATTTAAATTTGATTCGACTTCAGTTAGGATTTATTTCCATTCTTACTTCCTACCTGAATGTTTTGCCAATGAATTACATGTTTCTCATCATGCACATATCGCTTTAACAACGATACATGGAACACATTATGCACTTTAATATGACTAGGCAGTGCCAGTCTATAAGCTACTGGCCCCATCCTTTCTAGAATTTGGAAGGGTCCGCAGTAACGAGGGGCTAACTTGGCGCAAGAATTCCACCTCAAGGTACTTCTCTTTGGTTTAATCCTGACATACACATGGTCCCCTACTCGGAATTCACGATAAGAAATTTTCCTGTCTGTAAAGACCTTCTGTCGGTCCTGCGCAGCCTTCAAATTCTTCCTTATTCTTTTTACTTCAGCTTCTAGCTCAGCCAACATTTCTGGCCCCAACATTAATTTTGTCTCTGGGCTGCTCCAGTTTATCGGTGTACGACACTGTCGTCCATACAGCGCTTCAAAGGGACTCATCTTTAGAGATTCTTGATATCCGTTGTTATATGAAAACTCCACTAGGTGTATGTAATCCTCCCATTTAGTTGGCTGTCGTATTACCTGCATACACAGCATATCCTCCAAAAATTTGTTTACCCGCTCGGTCCGCCCATCAGTTTGAGGGTGATAGGCAGTACTGAAGTGTACCTGAGTACCTAAAGCCGAAAATAAGGTTTTCCAAAACGCAGAGGTAAACTTAACATCCCTGTCTGAAATCACGGTCTTAGGTATACCATGCAATCTAAAGATTTCCCTCATGAATATGTCTGCAATCTGCACTGTCTTGTATGTGGATTGCACAGGTATGAAATGGGAAAATTTACTTAATCTGTCCACCACTACCATGATTGAATCATTTTGCTTCCTTGTTCGAGGTAATCCCGTGATGAAATCCAAAGAGATCACTTCCCATTTCCATTCAGGAATGGGTATGGGCTCCAGTAGTCCCGCTGGATGCAGATGCTCCACTTTAACTTGTTGGCATTCTAAACACTTGCTCAAATATTCTGCAATGTCTCTACGCATACCTGGCCAATAATATATCTTTCTAATTGCCGAAAGCATCTTTTGATAACTAGGATGACCAGCGTAGTTGCTGCGGTGGTACTCGTTCAGGATTAACTCCTTGAGACTTACGCGATTAGGAACATAGGTTCTTCCGCGAAAAGTTAACATTTGTTCCTCATTGCTTTCATACTCAAATGGCTTACCTTGCTCTTTATCCTTTTCCATCTGCTGCCATAAAAACTTGTATTCTGGGTCCTTCCGTGCCTCTTCCTTTAATTGTTCGGACAGCTGGCTTACAGGTTGGCTGAAGTACATTGCATAGATCCCATGTAATTTCCTGCTCAGGGCATCTGCAACTCGGTTTTCTTTTCCTTTAACATGTTGTATGTCCATGTCAAATTCACTCAAAGAGGCATTCCACCGTGCTTGCTGAGAGTTTAAATCTGCCTGCTTAAAATAATTAGTTAGACTGCTATGGTCTGTTTTAAGTACAAAATTTTTTCCCAGTAGATAATGCCTCCATACTCGGAGAGCGAGCACTACTGCTGTAAGTTCTAGATCATAAGCAGAGTATTTTTTCTCTTGTTCTCTCAACTTTCTGGACTCATAGGCTATTACCTTGCCTTCTTGTGTTAACACTGCACCGACTCCCTCCTTGCTGGCATCTGTGCACACCTCATAGTCTTTGTTGGGGTCAGCTACCCTCAGCACTGGTGCTGTGGTTAAAAGCTGTTTCAACTTTTCAAAGCTGAACTGACATTCTTTCTTCCATTTAAAAGGTTTTCCTTTCTTTTTTAAGGATGTAATAGGATAGGAAATCCTAGAAAACCCTTCGATGAACCGTCTGTAATATCCTGCCAGAACCACAAATGATCTGATATCGGCCACATTCTGGGGTACTTGCCATTCCAAGATAGTTTTAATATTTTCAGGGTCCACCGCTATTCCTTCAGCTGTCACAACATGACCCAAGTACTGGATTTCTGTTTTAAAGAAATCGCACTTGCTGAATTTAGCATACAACTGATGCTTCCTTAGCATTTCCAGTACTATTCTCAGATGCTCCTTATGTTCTTCCTCGCTCTTGGAATAAATCAATATGTCATCTATAAAGATCAGTACAAAATGATCTAAAAATTGATGAAAAATGCCATTCATCAACCTCATAAAGGTTGCTGGTGCATTTGTCAATCCGAATGGCAATACCACAAAATCATAATGCCCATATCTGGTGCGGAATGCTGTTTTTCAAATATCCTCATCCTTGACTCGAATCTGATGATATCCAGACCTCAAGTCTATTTTAGAGAACACCTTGACACCTCTCACCTGATCGAATAAATCATCAATTCTGGGTAGAGGATATTTATTCTTAACTGTCAGCTTGTTGAGTTGTCAGTAGTCCATACACATATGTAAGGTTCCATCCTTCTTTCTAACAAAAAGAACTGGTGCTCCCCAAGGTGACACGCTTGGGCGGATATATCCTTTATCTAACAACTCCTGCAACTACATCTTTAACTTTGATAACTCTGGTATGCTCATTCTCTAAGGTGCTCTTGACACAGGATAGGCTTTGGGTAGTAATTCAATAGTGAAATCAATTTCTCTTTTAGGGGGCAACCCTGGAATGTTTTCTGGAAATACATCCAGGAATTCCTGTACTACAAGGATATCTTTTATATCTGCAGCCTTTCCCTTAGGCTCAGCATACCCTACTTGAATTGCATACAGCTTACATCCCTTACGGATACACTTGCTCATCTGAGACGCTGTTATGGGGCGTAATTGCACAAGCTTTTTAATTCCTTTAATTTCCTTACATGTACCATCTAGCGCTCTATAATTAATTGTCTTTTCCTTATAGTCCACTATGGTCCAGTGTTTTTCCAGCCAGTACATTCCTAGTAACAAATCATACGATCCGAATGGTAGAATATTTAAGTCTACCTGCAGCTGCTGTTTTGCAACTTCCAGTATGCAATCAACAATTTTCGTAGTCACTTTGGGTTTTGCTCCAGTGGCTAGTTGAACTAACCAGGAGTTTTTAAATTTCTGCTCTTTTAAGTTGCACACTTCCACTAGTTTAGGATTTACATAACTTAAACTAGCGCCAGGATCTACTAAAATCGAAACAGGTTTAGATAATATAGTACCTTCCAATTCAATCATTGTGGGTTGAAAATCAGCCTGTCGATTCTCCAAGGCTGCGTTTATATGTGGTATGTTTCGTGCCACGTCCCCCACTGTTGATGCCTCCTACAAATTTTCCACAGTTTCACTCTTATTCCGTTGTGGACAGTTCTTATAGTAGTGTGCTTCCCCACAGCCCCAGCACTGTAGGGGAGGTCTAGAATTCTGCCCCTGCTCTGGTTTGCTTGATGCTTCTGTGGGTTTTTCTTCAGCTGGCCATTTGATCCTTTGATGGTTCTTATTAAACTGCTTGCTTCCAGTGTTCCTTCCTGCCCCTTTAAAGTGGATGCTTTTACTACTTCTGAAAGTAGATGTGTTTTTTTTATTTTTCTTGGGCTGCCAACTTTTCCCACTCTCCCCCTTGGCCTTATACTACTGGTAACACATGCGTGCTTTCCGGACAGCTTCATCCATAGTTTGGGGGTTAAAAAACTCTATTCTTTCCCTCATGGGAGTAGGCAGACTACTCAGAAACCACTGCACCTTGGCTTTTTCCTCTCTGAGGTAAGGTACATAGCGTATCAGGGAGGTAAATTTCGTGACATACTCATCCATGGTCATCTGGCTCAGTCGAAGATCATGGAATTCCTTGGCTTTATCATCATAAAATATTTCTGTTAGATATTTATCTTTGAATTACTGCTGGAATAATTCCCATGTAATGTCTCGTTCATCTATGCTGCGAACATTTTTTACCTCCTCCCACCACAGGGTGGCTTTCTCTCACAGCTGGTATATAGCCAATCTGGCCTTCAAATTGCTGCTATACTGATATACCTGAAAATATTTATTGATGTTAATTAACCATGCTTCAGCTGCTTCTTCCGCCTTGCCATCAAACATTGGTGGCTTAATCTTATGAAACTCCCCCTGCAGTTCAACTTTCTGCCTCTTAGGATCCTGCTGGTCAGACAGATTTTCCGATTCTGCCTCATTATAATTACGGTTTTTGCTCCTGTGGGAGAAACTCTTTTCAGTTTTTCCGGTGGTGTTGTTTCTAGTTTGCTGGTCCTCTGGTTCCGTTGATAATTCTCTTTCTGCACTGGTTTGCCGCATCTCATAATTTTGTTTATCAGATATAATTTTCATAATCTTTTCCTGGTCTTGCAACAACTTTTCATTATCTTTCCGGACTCCAATCATCTCCACTTGTAACTGTTGTACTGTATTTAACAGAAAAGCAATTTGTTGCTGCTGTTCTTCCAACAGTTTAATCGTTCTCTGGTGCTGCTCCAACGTTAGTTGAACCCACATTTCTGGGTTCATGACTGTTGTACCTTGAGTCTCTTCTGGTTGCGATTGAAATGTCCCTTCTATCATATCTTTCTGATTCTTCTTAGTGCACTAATACATACACAACTTTGTTGGTAGACCCTTAGGTTTCCAGTGTAGTAACCGGCTCTGATACCACTTGTCACATTCTGCTATCCGAAAACATTACACACATAAATAAAAATTTTACCAACCACATAACAATGCTCCCTTCCAAATCAGAGACTATACAATTATTGCTATACATAGTTTTTAATATTTGTTCCCATAAGCATAAATTATTATCCCTTTGGTGTTAACATTAAACTGAAAAACTTAATACATGGATTAACTGTGGGTTTCGATGCTTAAAAGGACTCACAGGGGTGCTCCTCAGTCATCATTTCATACATTGCCACTTAATAGATTTTTGTCAGAGTTAATTTAGTTCCCAGCGCTTTTCATTTAACGCTCTTACAGATGAGGATCTTAGCTTTCGATTTCTCCTTAAAGATGATCCGGCCACTTGGCATGGAGTTCTCTCGGGTCGAGGCAACCCGTCGTCGACCTACTGTGTTTTCATTTACTCCGCATTAACTCGACGGTGACAGCTATACACAAGCCTCTAGTTCTTTGGTAATTGCGAGGGAAACAGGCTAGTCTGGAGTGCTCCACTAGCTCGCCCACCTGGTGACTGAAGTTCTCCTATGGTGCACCTAGAGGTTCTGTGCCTCATCGGCGTCTTTTTCAGGGAAGTCTGAACGGAGGAAGGTATACAGCAAGTCTTGTATAGATTTCTAAGTCTTTTTACTATTTGCCTACAGGAACATCATCCCAGTTCTCATAGTATTCTCTCTATGCATTTCCTAGGTCCTGAGGAAACACCGAGAATGCTCTATGGTTTCACCATGAAGTCGTGGTTTTGCATTAGACTTCTGAGTGCCTTCCGGTAAGACATTTTCCTCACAGTGCAATTATTTTCTTGAAACTGGTGAAGGTGGTTTGACATTCCCAACTCTGCGCAGGACTTCCTCTTCGCCCGCACTTAACCATACTTTGTTCACCTACCAGGTCTCAGGGTGGCAATCTGCCAGGTATTTACTATTTTCTACTGGTGAATTTTTTGTTTTTCGGAATTTGCATTACAGATTTAATTCATCGTTAACCTACTCTCTCTTTTAACTGAGTTATTCTCCTCCTTTCCCTGCAGGTGAGTGGTTTTCCTCTAAAACCCTCTCCAGCCCATCTTCTACACTTTCTCTATGGCTAAACAACACTTATCTTGTCCCAGGTACCATCATTCACCTTGAGGTTTTGTGGCAGTTGCGTCATGGACTTTAGATTCTCTTTGCAACTCAGTACATCCGGATTGAACTTAAGTTATGAAATTGTTCCTTCTTGTTATAACATTTTCGAGGCCTTAGCCTCTATAGCTTTTGGATACTTTCTTGATACATTGTAAGCGGATATGATATTTTTTTAACATTACTACTACAGGCGGGGTCTAAGCCCCTAACTCGGTTTCTAACAATTTATTTATGAAATTCTTGGGTAATCTTGTTTCTTTGTTGCTGGTATTAATTCTCTTAGGCCGAGCTATTACGTGTTATTTGCTTCCTATAGTTGTTGGCTTGACCTTTCTCTGACATGCAACTCTTTTACTAGCGATATTTGAAGAATAATTACTCCTATTGTTAT
Source organism: Pinus albicaulis (assembly GCA_034641835.2). Taxonomy (NCBI): domain Eukaryota; kingdom Viridiplantae; phylum Streptophyta; class Pinopsida; order Pinales; family Pinaceae; genus Pinus; species Pinus albicaulis. The sequence continues at coordinate 9,311 of JAXQQM020072320.1, forward strand.
TGCTATGCTAACTGTAGAATTTCTCTGAGGGATTATGAAATTTTATTGTAGGGTTTCATTTTGGTTTACCCCATAAACCACAGTATTCATAATCCATCCTTTCTTTTTAGGTAGTTACTGAAAAGAAAGGATGGTATTGCTTTCTTGTGGCGGCTTTGTTTTAAGAAAAATGAATGTTATCGTTTTCTTCTTTGTGCCGGCTAGAAGACTAGTCTAAATGGTCATTTGTTTAAATCTTTTTACCATATGGTTCTTTACCCCAAGTGTCGGGTTCATGGCCTTGAAATGCATCCGTAACTTCTCATACTCTATCAAAGTAATTTTATAAAACTCGTTCCAGCGATGGTTTCAGGTTCACATTCTTTATTTACGATGTTTGGAATTCTACTGTAGAAGCTCATTATATATATTTCAATTATATATCTATACAAACTGACAGGGTAACTTGCATAACCATTGGTTTTTTGTTACTTTCGTTTCTACTGTTACAATTTTCTTCAGGATACATCGATAAAATAAAAGAATATCATTAACTTCTTTCTATACATTAAACACCCATAGATAGTTAAATTCGAGCACCTGCTCATTTAATGCACAACTAAATCATCTGCTTTTCCAATAGAAAACTAATAGTTTCCTGCCGTACTATATAAACACATTCCTAGTAAAATAAGTAATAGCATTAACCTATTTATTTATAGAGTCTAGGATAGTATTACTCAGAAATCATTTAACCTGTATTCCATATAAGTTTCAAAAGTCTGTGTACTTATCTGGAACTAAAAATCGATTCCCAAAGCTGTGGTCCACCCTACCAACCAAGTGAGGCCATTACATCCTACACTTGCCCCCTAGCCTCAAAACTATAGGATTAGTGCCACGGAGTCTCTACAGTGGAGTCTGCACTGCTGTGACCTCTAGAATTCCCTTCCAGTCACACGCAGGAGGTCTGGCCAATTCAAGGGTTTCTTGAAAGATACTTCCACTGGGGTATCCAGCTCAAGACAGTACTTTCCCCTTTCTTGCCAACATTTCCAGAACCCCCCCTCCTCCCTTGGAGTCCCACATTATCCATTCAGGAGAGGGTAACTGTTTTTCTCCAAATGTCTCCAACCACTTCCCATTCTGAGAAACTATCACCAACAGCTTTTGAGATTCTCTTTTCCTTCATTGGTTTTTCTTTCTCATTAATTCAGAAAAAGAATAATAACAAAATAAAATCTAAAAATAGTGATTATCTCAAAATATCCTCATAGAGTCTTGTTTGTTCAGAAAATAAAATTACATAAAATAAACCAACTGTTTTAACTAGTATATACTAGTTACTTCCTTTATGAGGCTGTCACAATATTATAATATTATAATTTTTTATAATATAATATAATATTAGTAATTCATCTATGCAAATTTCCATGAGAGGTTAAATGAATCACATAGTATCAATTAATCATCAATCATCACTTCCACATAAAATATAAATCTTAATTTATAATATAATATATTATTCTCATATTATATTATATTACAAATTATAATACAAACTAAACATCTCTATGTAATTAAAAATACTTTCTATTAAAAATCAATCAAACTATAAATAAATATTATAATATGTTAAAAAAAAAATTAGTATTGTAATTTTTTCATAATATAACTCTCATTTATGTTATTTTAGATGAAAATACTACACTTCTTTACATAATATGGTTTACAATGCAATATTATAATATTTTTTTTTTATAATATAATATAATATTAGTAATTCATGTATGAAATTTTCTATGAGAGATAAAATGAATCACGTAGTGTCAATCAATTATCAATCATCACTTCCACATAAAATATAAATCTTAATTTATAATATAATATATTATTCTCATATTATATTATATTACAAATTATAATACATACTAAACCTCTCTATGTAATTAAAACTACTTTCTATTAAAAATCAATTAAACTATAAATAAATATTATAATATGTTAATTTTTTTTTATAATATTGTAATTTTTTCATAATATAATTCTTATTTATGTTATTTTAGATGAAAATACTACACTTATTTACATAATATGGTTTATAATTCAATCTTATAATATTATATTTTTTATAATATAATATAATATTAGTAATTCGTCTATCAGAGGTAAAATGAATCACATAGTGTCAATCAATCATCAATCATCACTTCCACATAAAATATAAATATTAATTAATAATATAATATATTATCCTCATATTATATTAGATTACAAATTATAATACAAACTAAACATCTCTATATAATTAAAAATACTTTTTATTAAAAATCAATTAAACTATAAATAAATATTATAATATGTTGTTTTTTTTTAATATTGTATTTTTTTCATCATATAACTCTCATTTATGTTATTTTAGATGAAAATACTACACTTATTTACATACTATGATTTATAATGCAATATTATAATTTTATATTTTTTATAATATAATATAATATTAGTAATTCATCTATGAAATTTTGTATGAGAGGGAAAATGAATCACATAGTGTCAATCAATCATCAATCATCACTTCCACATAAAATATAAATCTTAGTTTATGATATAATATATTATTCTCATATTATATTATATTACAAATTAGAATACAAACTAAACATCTCTATGAAATTAAAAATACTTTCTATTAAAAATCAATTAAACTATAAATAAATGTTATAATATGTTGATTTTTTATTTAATATTGTATTTTTTTCATAATAAAACTTTCATTTACCTTCTTTTAGACGAAAATACTACACTTATTTACATAATATGATTTATAATGCAATATTATAATATTATATTTTTTATACTATAAGATAAGATTAGTAATTCATCTATGAAAATTTCTATGAAAGGTGAAATGAATCACAGAGTATCAATCAATCAATCATCAATCATCACTTCCACATAAAATATAAATCTTAATTTATAATATAATATGTTATCCTCATATTATATTATATTACAGTTTATAATAAAAACTAAACATCTCTATGTAATTAAAAATACTTTCTATTAAAAATCAGTTAAACTATAAATAAATATTATAATGTGTTAATTTTTTTTTAATATTGTATCTTTTTCATAATATAACTCTCATTTATGTTATTTTAGATGAAAATACTACACTTATTTACATAATATGGTTTATAATTCAATTTTATAATATTATATTTTTTTATAATATAATATAATATTAGTAATTTATGTATGAGAAGTAAAATGATTCACATAGTGTCAATCAATCATCAATCATCACTTCCATATAAAATATAAATCTTGATTTATAATCTAATATATTATTGTCATATTATATTATATTACAAATTATAATAAAAACTAAACATATCTATGTAATTAAAAATACTTTCTATTAAAAATCAATTAAACTATAAATAAATATCATAATCTATTAATTTTCTTTTTTAATATTGTAGTTTTTTCATTATATAAGTGTCATTTATGTTATTTTAGATGAAAATACTACACTTATTTACATAATATGGTTTATAATGCAATATTATAATATTATATTTCTTTATAATATAATATAATATTAATAATCCATTTATGAAATTTTCGATGAGAGGTAAAATGAATAAGATAATGTCATTCAATCATCAATCATCACTTCCACATAAAATATAAATCTTAATTTATAATATAATATATTATTCTCATATTATATTATATTACAAATTATAATACACACTAAACATCTTTATGTAATTTAAAATGCTTTCTATTAAAAATCAATTAAACTATAAATAAGTATTATAATATGTTAATTTTTTTTTTTAATATTGTATTTTTCTCATAATACAACTCTTAATTATCTTCTTTTAGATGAAAATACTACACGTATTGACATAATATGGTTTATAATGAAATATCATAATATTATAATTTTTTATAATATAATATAATATTAATAATTCATCTATGAAAATTTCCATGAGAGATAAAATGAATCACATAGTATCAATTAATCATCAATCATCACTTCCACATAAAGTATAAATCTTAATTTATAATATAATATATTATTCTCATATTATATTATATTACAAATTATAATACAAACTAAACATCTGTATGTAGTTAAAAATATTTTCTATTAAAAATAAATCAACCTATAAATAAATATTATAATATGTTAAAAAAAAATTTAATACTGTAATTTTTTCATAATATAACTCTCGTTTATGTGTATTATAATATTAGTAATTGATGTCCCAGATGCGGGTGCTGGCAATGCTAATTACGTTGATGGGACGAAGGTCCACCGAACAGGAGGCCACCTGCCTTCCCGCATGAGACCGGTGATCCCACCTGAACACTGTTAAAACGCCCATCGCTTGATCTTAATGGCATTTAATATTGGTGATTATTACGATACGGAGGTAGATACTCGAGGCAGTCTCGACTGCTGTGTTAAAATTTCATATCAGGTTCAATTGAATGGTTATTCAATGTTGAATCTTGCCCGTTGCAAAGGAGAGCTATTAAATGCCGTGGCCCCGTTCTCCCCTGCGCCGGTGAACTAGTGGTGCCATCCTGATGCGGGTAAGGTGAACGAATGCACCACCACTGGCAAAAGAAGCTGCAGCACTTGCTGTTTGGAGCTCGACAATAGCATTCACATCTCTCTCTCTGGTTCTTGCATGTCGGCCACAGTCTTTCTGATCACTCCTCCGATGTCGCCCCCTGTCAATACTTCGGCCCTCGAGAATTCTAGTTCCAATTCCACTGCAAGCATGCCTATGCTAAGGGAAAGGATCCGTTGCAGGCGCGGCTCTACTAGGAGCGATAGGAGGCGTTCGCCTTCCCCCTCCAGCTCGCCTTCAGGAATTTCTTCCCCCTCGGATAGCCTCCCCCGTCTTCTCCATGGCCGTCTGCTCCGTTCTGGACGCAGACTGGACTCTCCCTCATCCGATGCGCTGCCAGCACAATCCCATACCACTCTCTTCTCATTTGACTGCTCACTCAACCAGCTAAGAGTCTCTGTTGCAATTTCTGTAGTTTTTCTTGAGTAGCCCCAGGTTGAGAATCCTTCGGAAGGAAAGGGTCTTGTTTTCTAGACGAGACGCTACAGGGCTCGAGGGGTCAGCCCAACGGGAGCAAGGAGGTTCTGCAAGAAGATTGTGGACACGGTCAGGAAAATTTGGTGGACAATCCATCCTCCAAAACAACGGTCCACTCAGATGCAGACATCTTCAGTGATCGTGGTGAACCGGAAGATTATGGGTGCAGGATCGAGGAGGTGGCTCCTGATTAGTAATTCAGCTCTCTTTTATGTTTTTCTTGTTATGTCTATGCCCTCTCTAGAGGGCTTGTTATGTTGTTTGTCTGTTATCTATTGTCATGGTCCAGCTTTTGTCAGTGACAATCTTCAGAATTCACAATGGTCCAGTTTTTGTCATGGTCCAGTTTTTCTGTTATCTACTGTCAATGGTCCAGTTTTTGTCAGTGAAAATCTATTTTGATCCCCTATGTGGGATTTTTTCAAATGGTGGTTGCTACAGGCTGGTTTCCCTCCTGCAGGGCAGTCTCAAACTATGTTTTGTCTGTCTAAATTTCCTCCACACTAGGCACTGTTAAGGCTTTAGCCCGATGTACTATACTTTTACTGTTAATAGAATACTTTTACTCAGAAAAAAAAATAAAAATTTATTAGTAATTGATGTATGAAATTTTCAATGATAGATAAAGTGAACGTTGTGTCAATCAATTATCAATCATCACTTCCACATAAAATATCAATCTTAATTGATAATATAATATATTATTCTCATATTATATTACATTACAAATTATAATACATACTAAAAATCTCTATGTAATTAAAACTACTTTCTAGTAAAAATCAATTAAACTATAAATAAATATTATAACATGTTAATTTTTTTTATAATATTGTAATTTTTTCATAATATAATTCTCATTTATGTTATTTTAGATGAATATACTACACTTATTTACATAATATGGTTTATAATGCAATATTATAATATTATATTTTTTTATAATACAATATAATATTACTAATTCATCTATGAGAGTTAAAATGAATCAGATAGTGTCGATCAATCATCAATCATCACTTCCACATAAAATATAAATCTTAATTAATAATATAATATATTATCTTCATATTATATTATATTACAAATTATAATACAAACTAATAATCTCTATGTAATTAAAAATACTTTCTATTAAAAATCAATTAAACTATAAATAAATATTATAATATGTTATTTCTTTTTTTAATATTGTAATTTTTTCATCATATAACCTCATTTATGTTATTTTAGAAGAAAATACTACAATTATTTAGATAATATGATTTATAATGCAATATTATAATTTTTTATTTTTTATAATATAATATAATATTAGTAATTCATCTATGAAATTTTGTATGAGAGGGAAAATGAATCACATAGTGTCAATCGATCATCAATCATCACTTCCACATAAAATATAAATCTTAGTTTATGATATAATATATTATTCTCATATTATATTATATTACAAATTATAATACAAACTAAACATCTCTATGAAATTAAAAATACTTTCTATTAAAAATCAATTAAACTATAAATAAATGTTATAATATTTTAATTTTTTATTTAATATTGTATTTTTTTCATAATAAAACTCTCATTTACCTTCTTTTAGATGAAAATACTACACTTATTTACATAATATGATTTATAATGCAATATTATAATATTATATTTTTTATAATATAATATAATATTAGTAATTCATCTATGAAAATTACTATGAAAGGTGAAATGAATCACATAGTATCAATCAATCAATCATCACTTCCACATAAAATATCAATCTTAATTTATAATATAATATGTTATCCTTATATTATATTATATTACAAATTATAATAAAAACTAAACATCTCTATGTAATTAAAAATACTTTATATTAAAAATCAATTAAACTATAAATAAAAATTCTAATATGTTAATTTTTTTTTAATATTGTATTTTTTTCATAATATAACTCTCATTTATGTTATTTTAGATGAAAATACTACACTTATTTACATAATATGGTTTATAATTCAATATTATAATATTATATATTTTTTATAATATAATATAAATCTAAATTTATAATCTATTATATTATTCTCATATGTTACAAATTATAATACAATCTAAACATCTCTATGTAATTAAAAATACTTTCTATTAAAAATCAATTAAACTATAAATAAATATTATAATCCGTTTATTTGTTTTTTTTAATATTGTAGTTTTCTCATTATATAACTCTCATTTATGTTATTTTAGATGAAAATACTACACTTATTTACATAATATGGTTTATAATGCAATATTATAATATTATATTTCTTTATAATATAATATAATATTAATAATCCATTTATGAAATTTTCTATGAGAGGTAAAATGAATCAGATAATGTCATTCAATCATCAATCATCACTTCCACATAAAACATAAATCTTAATTTATAATATAATATATTATTCTCATATTAAATTATATTACAAATTATAATACAAACTAAAAATCTCTATGTAATTTAAAATACTTTCTATTAAAAATCAACTAAACTATAAAGAAGTATTATAATATGTTAATTTTTTTTTTAATATTTTATTTTTCTCATAATACAACTCTTAATTATCTTCTTTTCGATCAAAATACTACACTTATTTACATAATATGATTTATAATGCAATATTATAATATTATATTTTTTTATAATATAATATAATATTAGTAATTCATTTATGAAAATTTCTACCAGAAGTGAAATGAAACACATAGTGTCAATCAATCGTCATTCATCACTTCCACATAAAATATAAATCTTAATTTATTATATAATATATTATTCTCATAATATATTATATCACAAATTACAATACAAACTAAACATCTCTATGTAATTAAAAATACTTTCTATTAAAAATCAATTAAACTATAAATAAATATTATAATATGTTAATTTTTTTTTCTTAATATTGTAATTTTTTCATAATATAACTCTCATTTATGTTATTTTAGATGCAAATACTACACTTATTTACATAATGTGGTTTATAATGCAATATTATAATATTATATTTTTTTATAATATAATATAATATTAGTAATTCATCTATGAGAAGTAAAATGAATCACATAGTGTCAATCAATCATCAATCATCACTTCCACATAAAATATAAATCTTAATTAATAATATAATATAATATCCTCATATTATATTATATTACAAATTATAATACAAACTAAACATCTCTATATAATTAAAAATACTTTGTATCAAAACCCAATTAAACTATAAATAGATATTATAATATGTTATTTTTTTCCTTAATATTGTATTTTTTTCATCATATAACTCTCATTTATGTTATTTTAGATCAAAATACTACACTTATTTACATAATATAGTTTATAATGCAATATTATAATATTTTATTTTTTTAGAATATAATATAATATTAGTAATTCATCTATGAAATTTTCTATGAGAGGTAAAATGAATCACATAGTGTCAATCAATTATCACTTCCACATAAAATATAAATCTTAATTTATAATACAACATATTATTCTCATATTATATTATATTACAAATTATAATACAAACTAAACATATCTATGTAATTAAAAATACTTTCTATTAAAAATCAATCAAACTATAAATAAATATTATAATATGTTAATTTTTTATTTAATAGTGCATTTTTTTCATAATATAACTCTCATTTACCTTCTTTTAGATGAAAATACTACACTTATTTACATAATATGATTTATAATGTAATATTATAATATTATATTTTTTATTATATAATATAATATTAGTAATTCATCTATGAAAATTTCTATGAGAGGTGAAATGAATCACATAGTATCAATCAATCAATCATCAATCATCACTTCCACATAGAATATAAATCTTAAATTTTTTTTTTTGTAAATCACCTAATATATTACGTCACAAAATGATACATATGGTTACAAAAGGGCCCTGCCATTTCTAGAAGGAAAGAGAGAGTGCAAGCCTGCCAAACTAAAGACCATTAATAAAGGCCATGGAGCCGATTGTTGTTCAGAAAAATGACAAACTATGTGAAAGCAAACCCAAACTTAACCAGAATCAAGCAGAATTTTAAAATAGAAACCGACCAACCACACTGGGATGCTAGACAGTGAGAAAGAAATTACTGACAAAGAAGGCCATTTAAAGGCTCGTCAAAGCTTACATACATACAACATAGTAGAAGATAAAAAAAGAGGACAAAAAAGGACCAGCAATAAGAGACCACCCACCATGAAGCATAATGATCACTTTTGGCAATGCCTGGGGTATCCGCAACACTCAGAACAACTTCATCATCTCCCTTGGTAACACTGCGCAGCCTGTGGTGCTTGATGATAATTGTTTTGGACCCGTCTTCACGGATTTCAATAGAGACATTTAGCACATAGTGCATGTAAAGCTCGAAGAGCCGAATGAACCCTTCCAAGCACTTAGTGAGTGTTTTAAGCTCTTCCATGAGGGAATTGATGGAGATCTCTAGCTTGTCCAGCTGTGCTGAGTTCTTTGCAGTGCTGAGGGAGTTCACCATATAGGCCTCCTTGAAAGCAGTACCTTGCCTGCTCGTGGCTCTGGCTAGCATCGCTTTCATCTGCCAAGCCACAGACTGAGTCCTCAGGAACTGGGTGGCCCTAGTAGTTGGGGTGCTCGAGTCCGTGATCCAATCGAACTCCCCGCTGATGTCTTTGTTGTTTATCCCATCCCTAGCTTTGTTCACCTCCACTTGGAGCTTGTCAATAATTTGTTTCCCCTTTTTTGAGATAGAAGCCTCATAATTATCCCGATCTCTCTTTAACTCTGTAGCAGCTTTGGAGCTGCGAAGAATGTGCTCGGCCATGGTGGGATTGCCAATGCAAATTGTTGAGATACTGATTTCTATACGCGAAACCGTGAACACAGGTTTGAGCTCTGAGGAATTTCATGAACATTTGAAATCTTCCCTAGATGGCTCAGTATTAATAGTGCAAGGTGCGGTGCGAGGGGCCGAGATTTGGACTGAAACTTTTGTCTTTTCCCTGCTTCTGATAGCCTAGATTCCCATCAGTTGATCGATGACCTTCTTATTATTGTTGTTGATGGCGTTCGGGTTTCCATGCTTATTTCTTAAGAGCAGAGGCCATGCGTACTCCTTATCATAGAGAGTATGTTGTCCTCTATCCTTGGCATAGATCTTCCACCTTTTTCGATGCAAGCCATAGGACAGCCACCAGCGTTGCCACCACCAGGCATTAAGGATCATGGAATAGAAATTTAGAACAAACCACATTATTCATTGATGATTGGTACCCTGTAAGCCATCCTCCTCCCCTGATATGCCTGTGAGGTCTTTCCTTGAGATTTGAAGGCAATCTTAAGGAATATTGGCACATGTGACGCTCTGCCAACAGGTGTCAATGAGATCACTCGGGTGGTCGACCACGTAGTTGGCTAGACTATCCGCCAAAGCATTAGCATTGTGCCTAATTTCCTCAAGAACAATTCCCTTGGGAGTAAAGAGATGTTTGGCAATGAGCGCGGTGACCATGGCAAGGCGCCAATGCTTAGTGACTTTCTCAGAATGCGTACCATTTTTCATTTTCCTCGTTGCATTGATGGCTAGGAGCGAGTCCCCTTCCACAATAGTTTCACCACTACCCAGGCGGATTAGGATTTGCAGGCCACTCTCTAGGGCTGCAAATTTTTCCTTGTTGTTGGTGTCCTCCCTAAGGGAATTGCTATAGATATGAAGAATTTCCCCTTTTTCATTGCGTAAGACACCTCCAATGCCGGCTGGGTTGGGGTTACCCCGAGAGGCTCCATCAAAGTTTAGTTTGTGGAACCCCGGAGTAGGAAGTTTCCAGGGCAGTCGAGAAGGAGCTGGCGTAGGTCTTCGCTCAGGAGAATTGAGGTCAATTGCATCACTCATGCCAAACAGCTTCAAAATTCACTTTTCATTAACGGAAAGCCCTTTTTCCTATTTTTCTTTGTTGTGGGTAAGAGATTTTTCTCACATGTTTCCAAAATGGTTGCTTTAATGTTATCTAACTACCTGAGTTCCTTCTAAAAAATTTGTCTATTTCTTTCCTTCCATGTGGACCAGACTATAAAACCAGGGCTTAGACTCCATAGGATGTTTACAGTTTCACAGTTAGAATATTTGGTTCGCCAGTTGGCCATGCTGTCTTGAACAAACTCTCTGTTCATGGACTCCTCTTCTTTCTTACAGAGGGGACAACGAGATGGACCAATGAAGCCTTTCTTGCACATGTTCTCCCAAGTTAGGATCTTATGATGCATTGGGAGCCATAAGAAAGTTTTTTTCGGCCAGATTACAGTATCCCAGAAATTTTTGTGCCAAGTCACTTTCTCTTCCAAATCCATTTGATCTAAGTAAAGTCTGGCTTCCTTTAGGCTGAAAGTGCCTCCATCCAGTTTTCCCCACCTGAGTTGATCCTCATCCTGATAATACGGGATCATTCTGTTATCTAGAAATAGCTCAAGGATAATAGAAGGTCGCCCATCCCATCCACCTGTGTGAGAGTATTAAGGTGCCAATGTCTCCATTGCTCATCCGCATTACTATCCGTCCAGTATTGGTTCACCCTGAATTTTCCTTGATCATGGTACCTGCGCTGCAGGGGAAGATAATTAGGGCTCTCAGGCTTGGGAAGTTGTTGCCAAGCATCTTCCCAGAAGAGATTCGTGCTTCCATTACGGATTTCCCAAAAGTAGTGATTTGAGATGATGTTCCAATTAACTCGAGTTAGGTTCCAGATGGGGGATCCGGCTGGAGCGTGTATCTTTCTAATGAGATCCTTATGGTTACAGTTATCCACATGCTTGGCTTTCCAAAGATTAGACCAAGGTGTATGTGGATCTTTGATCCACCTCCACCATAGCTTGGCCCCACATGCTTTGTTAACAATTTTTGGGTCATGGAACCCCAAACCACGCAGGATCTTCGGTTTATAGAGTTTTTCCCATGCCACTAGCGCCCATTTCTGTTTTTCAGCTTTTCAAGAGCAAAGGAAGGTTCTTTGAATGTTTCTTTTTTTTTGGAGAACACCTTTGGGAGCTGGAAGGATGGAAAGCATATACTGAGGAATGGCTTAGAGAACAACCTTAGTCATGATTAGCCATCCAGGGAAGTTAAGGACCCTACTAGTCCAGTAATTGCTCCGTTCTTCGAGGTTGGAAATCAAATTCTCCCAGTGGAGATTTTTCCAGGGTTTATCAGTGAGAGGGATCCCAAGATACTTGGAGGGGAGGCTCCACCTTCTGAACCCAAGGATAGTCGTTAGATTTTTTTGGATTGCTAAGTGAGTATTGAAAAATAAGATGGAGGATTTATCCAAATTCAAGTCCATTCTTGTTGCTAGACGAAGAGAACCAGGATAGCTTTGAATCCTTGCGCTTCCCGAACCATTGGAGTTCCATGAATCATGGTGTCGTCCACAAATTTTTGATGAGTATTGGTTGGGCAGTGTGGCAGGGGATGGAGGCCCTTGATATCATTTCTTTCCTTTGAAATTTTAATAATGCGACTCAAGCCTTCCATCAAAATGACAAAAATAAAAGGGGAGATGGGATCCCCTTGGCGAATGCATCTAGAGGGGCCAAAGGTGAAGGTAGGAGCACCATTGACTAGAATAGAGAAGGTGGGGGATTTGACTATTTCTAGAATCCATTTGATCCAACATTGTGCAAACCCGAAGGCTTCCAGAATGGCCTCTAGATACTTCCAACTGACCTTGTAATAGGCTTTCAAGAGATCTAGTTGAATGATCATACCTGCTTTTTTCTGGGATTGAAGAGTATGAACCATTTCCTGTGCTAGCAAGACATTATCCATGATTTGTATGCCTTCCACATAGCCCAATTTCTTCTCTGAGATAATGAAGTGGAGAATAGGCTTCATTCTATTAACCATTACTTTGGAGATGATCTTATAGAGAACATTGCACAGAGAAATCGGCCAGAATTTCGAAGGGGTGCAAGCTGCTTCCTCTTTAGGGATAAGGGCGACGAAGGTGGAGTTGAGGGATTTGAGGATGGAGGAATATTTTTCGGGAATCTTCCACCACCTCCCACACTTCCAACCGCACAATTTCCCAGTATGCTTTGAAAAAATCAATAGTGAAACCATCTGGCCTTGGTGCCTTGCCATTAGGCATTTCCTTCACTACTTCTTCCACCTCCTCCATGGTGACAGGGTGGTCTAGGGATTTATTTTGGTCCTCAGTAATAAGCCTTGGAATGGAAGTCATGACTTCTATGATAGCCTTTTCCCTGTCAATGTTTGGTTTCATTGCTATATGGCTAAAGTGTTTACTGACGATGGAGGCAATATCCTGATGAGAGTGGAAGGGAGTACCTTGGTCATCCTTCAATCGGGTGATTTTGTTGGTGCACCTGTAGTATATAGCTGACTGATGGAAGAACTTGGTGTTTTTTCCCCCTCTTTGAGCCATTTTATGCGAGACTTTTGCCTCCATAATATTTCCTCTAGCTGACATTTATCATTCCATTTTTTCATGAGGATCCTCTCAGTTTTAATAGAATCCTGGGTGATGTTTCCTTTGAGCCAATCTGTGTGGATCTGAACCATCTGTTCCTCCAAGTTCTATTTTTCTTTGAAAATGTTCCCAAATACTTTTTGGTTACATAATCGAAGCCGAGATTTGAGGTGCTTTAATCTGGCTTGCAACCGGTATATTTTGGTACCTCCGGTTTCCAGCGGTTCGTGCCACCAATTTTTTATTTTAGACATGAACTCTAGATGGCCCAACCAAAATTTCTCAAACATGAAGGATCTGTTTTTTGGAGTTCCGAGGGTGGCAGCATCCAGGGTGAAGGAAGGCTTCAACTATAAGAAAGTGGTATATTCTAGAGGCAATCTGCCTTTCACCTCTTATTTTTTTATTTCAGGTGTAAAGACCATTTTTGGGGAGGATATCCACTAGATTTTATTCTCTGATGAAGTTATTAAATGCCTCTGTATCTTTTTTCAGAGTTCTTGTAACACCCCTAGTTTATGTTTCTTTCAAAACTAGACATTTGAACTTTAATCCTAAGGGGAGTGGACCCCAAATGGATAAGTATTTTATGGATGTAATTAAATATTCAATTTTCAGAAAATGAATAAAATAATTCTGTGCAGATTGACCAAAATGAGAATTATGAGATCACTTGCTAAATCCATGAGGATGGATAAAGGCAATTACTTTCCCCAAAAAAAAAAATCTTTCAAAAATCCTTGAAAGAATTTATTTCCAAATTAGATTTTGAGGAAAATATAGTTTCCCCAATGATGTGGAGAGTAGTTGGGAAGAGGTAAAAAGCTGGGAAAAGAAGAAAGCAGCTTTAAAAGTCCCTAAATAGGGAAACCTAGGAAAACAGGAAGAAAAGAATCCTGATATTATGGACGCAGAATTAGTAATAGGCTTTGGGGAGAAATAGCTTAAATAAGCTATTCCTGAACAGATTAGAGGTTGATCTATTCTTGGAGGGATCTCAGCTCAGGGGTGAATTCTGGAGATAGAAAAATCCTAAGGTTGGGTTGATTGGTCAAATAATCAAGTGGTATGCACAGTTCATTTACATTTTTCTATTATAAAGTGTAGGTATAAATTTTATGCTGTATTGAATGTGAAAGTATTTTATGTTTCATGTTGTGGATGATTATATTCCATACATTTAACAGAAATATCAGAAGAATTAGTCTTCAAATTTTTGTATAGTTGTAGGATAAACTATATGGGAAATTATCTACCAGAATCTCTAAACCTTACAATGGTTTAAATCTGGAGATAAATTTTATTTCCATATAACATAAATTTCCGACTATGATTGTAAATTTAGAGCTAGAATTTACACCCTAGAAATTATGAATTTAATTGAATAGAAATTATTAAATTCTGGATGAATTATTCTAACTGTAGTAGAGTTTTATAAATTTAAAGATGTAGTTGGTTACTGTGATCATAGAATTATTTAAACAAAAATAAAGGTTATTTTGGAAAGAGATAACACTTATTGAATAATTATACTTGCATCAGAAAATAATTGGGTATAAAACTAACAATTACTAGTTCAAATTCAAATAAATAGAAGTATTCTAAATTTCAATTTCAGAAAATATATATCTTTGACCATAGAAAGAGATGAGGACAATACTGTTTCCAGAGTAAAGAGGAATCTGAAAGGAATTAAACTCATTTCTGAGTATAAAATTAACATTGAAAGCCATTCTATAAATAGACAAGGGAAACTAGTGTATTTTATTAATACTTGAGAATAAAAGTATTGCAGGAAATGGTTATGTAATATTTAAAATCTTATATTTGAAAAGACAACATGTTACTAGAAATTTAATTCTGTACTAGTGATTACAATTACTAAACGTGAGAGAGTTCTCACTTATTACATCGAAATATATATAATTTATGAATATTTCGAAATCTTGTAGTAAACGAAAAGAATTTTGCTTGACCTGAATACTATGTGGAATTAACAGAAATAAAGTAAAAGAGGCAAAATAAACTGGTATAGTTGACAGTACATAGAAAACAAAATACCATCGGTATAAAGGATTTTAACTTTCAGATAGGAAAGACCACGAACTGTTGAATATAATTTCTCGTATACATAAGGTCCAAAGCAGAAGTTAAAGTATATGAAAAATTATCAGTTAACAAAATAATAACAGTATGAATAAAATTTATATCTTCCTGACATGGGAAAATTAAACCCCAGTCAAGGTATATAAAGTCCGATGTAAATAATAAGAAAAAGCTATAGAGATAATGGTATGAATCTCCTTGGATTCAATCATATTATCCATGGATTGATATAAATCAAATTTTAACTGAGCCGTTGCAGAGGCAACGTGTTAATACATAGCTGAAGTTTCTCGTGAGTACTGACCTGTATCAGAGAGAAAGGTATTAAAAATTCTTCAACGAAAAAGGCAAAGAGCTCTCGGGAAGTACTCAGACGAAGCAGGTAACAAATAATTACCTGTAAGTGAATGACATTATGTGAATATAAAGATATTAGTAACTATAAACGAAGATATGGAAATTGTATCAACTAAATAAAAATAAAAAAAATTATTACCTCGTCAATGAATGACTTCGAAAGTATCAATCTGGGTGAAAAATATATAAAAAAAACCGAGATAGATTAGAATATTGTGTCAATCAACTGAAACATATTTACCTATAGAAGGAATTTATGAAAGGCGAATTCTCTATACACCGAAAAAAATCGTACCTAGAAAAATTTTCCCCTTCTCTAATGAGAGTTCCTTATTAAAGTTCTTAGTCATCGTAGAAATCCGTGGGAATCGAAGACTACTGAGGATGAAAACCCTCGCCTCATATTAGTAGGACGTCGCATACCCACACTTACCATAAATCAGATGAGGCAATAATCAGTATCAGTCAATTGGTTCTGAGAAACGAGAACTTAAAAATATGAAATGGACTGATGATCGTATACAGCTTAGGCAACAAAAACAATTATAAAATTATATAATGATAGAAAAATTTCTGTAATATGTCAATAAAATTGATTGCAAGTGATAGATCAAAAACCTCACAGAACGAATACCAGGGATATAAAGCCCATTCATACTTTCGCTCTGACTTTTATAACAAGGAGAAAGGTCATGGTAACAGCCTAAACCTGATAATATGAAAATAAAATCATAGCAACCAAATACATACTGCATTTCTATAATATTAAGACCAAAATGTTGGAGAACGTAAGTTACCTCTGTGTAGTGCCAAGGGAGTGCTACGAAGTAGGCATATTGCACCATTAAATCTCAGAAATCGAGCAGAGATACCAAAGCGATAACAAACAAAGGATGATTGAAGGAACAGAATTCTGAATAGAGAAGTGAACAAGGGTTTCTTGTTCAAACCTTATAGAAATCATAGACGAGAACCCTAATAAAATCTAGCCATACAAATGGCACAAATTGATAGACTCTCACATGGATCGACAACAATCTTGATGATTTGATTTCAGCAGGAATTCAATAAAGGCCAAACGTACTAGTACCACAAGAAATTTAATATGCATTCAGAATCGTAACCAAATAGTGATATAAAATATATTTTAATTCAGAGTTAGAGGATACGAGCAAATCCATAAATCAAAATCAAATGTACAATGAGCAGTGTGTGATAAAGGTGATGTAATTGAGATAAACATCTCAACGTAGGTAATATGAAACCATCAAACCATAATACGATAAATTACTTGAGATGTACTCCATATCACCCAATTAAGGGAACGATAAAGTCATTTACACTGACACTGTAGTAAGGTATGCCAAAGCCTATGTAAAGAACAATATATAATTCGTTGGATAAGTACAATATTGCCAAGAATACAAATCATAGAAGTGGAACTTTTATAATTAAATTAAATTAAATGAAATCTCCAATTGAATAAAAATCATCATCATATATATATATGGTGGATTTTATATAGGTGGTGGATTATATGTATATATATATGTGATGGCTTATATATATGGTGGATTTTATATATATGATGGAGTTTATATTATTGATATATTGTGGATTATATATATATATATATGGTTGATATATATATATATATATATATATATATATATATGTATGAAATAGAAGTAAAGATTTAATGATATGAAATATAACGGTTAACATAACAAAGAGATTTATAAAGAAACTTTTATATGTTTTACTCTATTGAAATATATATACAATGGGGAATAGATTAAACATATAAATTTTGTTTAATAAAAGTATATTAAATTTAAATTTGAAAAGGTTGTTCTGAATACCTAGGTATTAGTTAAATGAACAGAATTGAGGTTCATCAATCCCAAGAAAATGATAACTTTAAAATGGAAGGAGAGTTTAGTCTTAGAGAGACAACCTCCAGAAAGAAAAGAAAAAAAAAGAAAATTGGTGTATGTGGAAGTTGAGGGACGTTACAAATGGTATCAGAGCTTATGTTACATAACACTGGGCTGTTGTTGTTGTGCTCACTATTGTTATGTGCTCATTCTAATTGTTATTTATAATTTTTTTTTATTTTTACTGATCTGTGTTGTTTAGTGTACAGTGTGGTGCTGAAAAAAAAATTCCAATGGCTGGAAATGATGAAATTTATGTTGATCTACGTGATGAGGAGAATACACCAGATCCAAATGCTTCAGTGATGGCTATGTTGCATAGTTTGCAACGAGAAATGGCTGAGCTAAGAAGCCAGAATGACAGATTGTCATTAGCCAGTGAGGAGTGGGAAAAGCCCATCAGAGAATTAACTTCACGGAACAGCCAAGAAGTTGAAGGTTCCGGAAAGAGGAAGACTAATGAGTCTGAGGAAGATGATGCTGTTAGGAATCAATATAAGCAGAAAAAGGAATTACAGGGGGAATTTCGAAAGATCAAACCTCCCTCCTATGATGGGGAGAAGGAGGAAGGTGCTGAAGCTTGGTTGTTGAACATGATTAAGTACTTCCAGGTCTATGAATATGAAAGCAATCTGAAGGCCAGATTAGATGTTTACCAGCTACAAGGTAAGGCTACCTTGTGGTGGGAGGAGACAAAAATGGTTCATGCCATTGATGAAAAGACAGTTACTTGGGAAGACTTCCAAGTTAAGTTCAAAAAACACTACTTAAATGAACGTTACTATGATGATAAAGCAAAAGAATTTCATGAGCTTAAACTGGGACAACTTACTATTGATGAGTTTGTCACTAATTTTACAAACCTGTTGAGATATGTCACTTACATTAGGGAAGAGAAGGCAAAGATACAAAGGTTTCTGAACTATTTTCCTGCTGTGTATAAGGAGAAAATAGAGTTTGATAATCCAAAAACCATGGATGAAGTGGTGAGAAAAGCCAGATTATGTTACCAACAGTTCAAAGGTAAAAATGAACATGGGAAAAGCTGGGTAAACAAGGGTGAGTTTAAAGGAAAGAAACAGAAACCAGCTTACTTGAAGAATTTTGGCAGGGATCACCAGAGGAAAAAATTTAATAAAGTAAAAGAAAGCCAGATAGCTCAGTCTCAAGTTCGTTCCAAACAACTAGATGAAGGAAATAAGAAGGAAGGGACAGTTAAAATGAAGGAGCCTCTGAAATGTTGGGGTTGTGGAGAACCTCATCTCTTGAGGGATTGTCCCCACAGAAACATTCATATGATTATGAGAGACCGAGAAGCAACCACAGTAAATGACACAGCAAGAAATATACCCACTATCAGTGCAGCCTTGGAGAATCAACAAGAAGAACATCAAGCTACCATGGTTGAAATGGAGGGTAAGATTTCTGACCAGTCTGTTACTGTTTTAATTGATCTGGGTGCTTCTTTGAGTTACATTAGTCCACAAGTGGTAGAGAAATGTAATCTTAAAACTGAAAAATTTCAGCAGTCATGGTTGGTTTAGCTGGCCACTAGAACCAAGCGGAAGGTAACACATAAATTTCCCCAAACAACAATTAAATTAAATGATTTTCAAACAGAAGTAAATTTGAACATTCTGCCATTAGGTTCATATGACTTGCTGATAGGAATGGACTGGATGGAAAAGAAAAAGGCCATGATGAATTGCTGGGATAAGACCCTGCATTCTGTAGATGATGAGGGGAAACCTTTTATTCTCAAGGGAAAACCAAAACCTATCTCTGTAAGACAAATATCAGCACTGCAATTAAAACGAACAGCTAGGAAAGGATACCAAGTGTATGAAGTACATGTTGAAGAACTAGAACAGCAACCTGAATCAAATTTGATGGATACATTACCAGTGGTGAGAGAGTTTAAGGAAGTATTCCCAGATGAGATTCCTCATCTTCCCCCTAAGAGAGAGAATGACTTCTCAATCGATTTGGTGTCGGGAGCAACACCTGTTTCCCGAGCCCCTTATTGAATAAGTCCCCTCGAACTTATGGAACTGAAAATGCAATTGCAAGAATTGCTGGATAAGGGCTACATCCGACCAAGTGTGTCTCATTGGGGAGCACCGGTTCTATTTTTGAAAAATAAGGATGGAACCTTTACGATGTGCATTGATTATCGTCAACTGAATAAGTTGACAAAACAGATACCCATTGCCCAGAATTGATGATATTTTTGACCAGGTGAGAGGGGCTTCAGTATTTTTGAAGATTGACTTAAGTACTGGTTATCACCAGCTCAGAATTAAAGAAGAAGACATCAGCAAAACGTCCTTTCGAACTAGGTATGGTCACTACGAATTTGAGTCCTACCTTTTGGTTTGACCAATGCCCCTACCACCTTTATGTGCTTAATGAACAATGTGTTAAACAAATATTTGGATAAATTTGTACTAGTGTTCATAGATGATATTTTGGTTTATTCCAAAAGTGAGGAGGAGCACAAAGAACACTTAAGGATAGTGTTGAAAAAATTGAAAGAAAATAAGTTATATGCCAAGTTTAGTAAATGTGAATTCTATAAATACAAGATCCAATACTTGGGACATATTATTTCTGAGCAAGGGTTGGCTGTTGATCCTGAAAAGATAAAAGCTATTAGAGAATGGTCGGTACCAACTGATGTTTCAGTAGTGAGATTGTTTATGGGGATTGCAGGTTATTATTGCAGATTTGTAGAGAGATTTTCTGCCATAGCACACCCCATAACCTCACTAGAAAGGAAGGGTGTCAAATTTGAGTGGACTGAAAAGTGCCAAAACAGTTTTGAACAATTAAAATTAAAACTCACCACAGCCCCTATCTTGAAAATTGCAGATCCTGATAAAGAATTTGTTGTATGCACAGATGTTTGTAGAGAGGGGTTGGGAGGAGTCCTTTTGCAGGAAAATTCAGTTATTGCATATGAGTCTAGGAAACTAAAGACACATGAACAGAACTATAGTGTCTATGATTTGGAGTTAGTTGCTATTTTTCATGGCTTGAAGATGTGGTGACACTATCTTCTTGGAAATAAACTTACATTGATGGCAGATCATATTAGTCTTAAATACTTTTTTTCCCAAACTGATTTGAATGCTCGACAAGCCAGATGGCTGTCTTTTCTAAGTGAATTTGATATGGACATAAAACATATCAGAGGGAAAGAAAATAAAATTGCTGATGCCTTGAGCAGAAATTCTTGTCAAAATATAAACAGCATTGGAAGTAGTGCCCAGTTTGATTTAGAAGAATTGGTGAAAAAGGTAGCAGATGAGGATCCAAATTATGAGAACCTACAAGTGAAAATACTAAATAAGGAGATGGCTAATTTCACTCAAAACCCAAAAGGGCTAATCAGCTACAAAAACAGATTATATATCCCCAATGTGGAGTCCTTGAAAAGAGAGATTTTAGATGAATATCGCAAACAGCCGTATGCAGGGCATCCTGGATATCAGAAAATGTTAACAACTTTGAAAAATAAGTTGTTTTGGCTAGGAATCAAAAGAGATATAGTAGAATATTTAGCTAGATGCATGGAGTGTCAACTAGTTAAAGTTGAACATCAGCATCCTGCTGGTCTTCTAAATCCTTTGTCGTTTGCAGAATGGAAATGGGACACAGTTTCTATAGATTTTATAACAGGGCTACCCAAAACTAAATACCAACACGATTTAGTGATGGTGGTAGTAGACACTTTAACAAAAGCTGCACACTTCATACTTGTAAAGTCTACTTTTGGGACAACCCAAGTAGCAGATGTGTTTTTAAAAGAGATAGTAAGATTACATGGAGTCCCAAAGATGATTGTGTCGGATAGAGATGCTAAGTTCATAACAGCCTTTTGGAAAGGTTAGTTTGGGGGAATGGGCACTAAGCTGAATTTTAGCACTACATATCACCCGCAGACAGACGGGCAGACAAAGAGAACAAACCAGATTTTGGAGGATATGTTAAGAATGTATGTGATGGATAGGCCATCAAAGTGGTAAGACTACTTGCATTTAGCTGAATTTGCATATAATAACAGCTACCAATCCTCTATCAAAATGAGTCTGTTTGAGGCACTCTATGGAAGGAAATGTCGTACTCTTTTGAGTTGGAGCCAACCTGAAGATAAGCTAATGTTGGGACCAGATGCTTTACAAGAGATGGAAAGAATTGTTAAAAAAATACAAAGAAACATCAAGACAACAGAAGATCGCCAGAAAAACAATGTTGATAAGAAAAGGACACATCGAGAATTCAAAGTGGGGGAGCATGTGTACTTGTGTATTAAACCCAAAAAGAGTACACTTTACGCTGGAAGTTGTGCAAAAATGGCTCCTAGATATTGTGGTCCTTTTGAATTATTAGAAAGGGTGGGACCAGTGGCTTACAAGCTGGCCTTACGACCACATGTTAGAGTGAATGATGTGTTTCATTTTTCATTATTAAAAATATATGTACATGATGCTTCTCACATAGTTGAGTGGAATGTGATACAGGTGGAACCAGAAGGGGAGTTCCTTCAAGAACCTCTTCGAATATTGGAGCGGGAAGAAATTGAATTGAGGAATCGAACGGCAGCAAGAGTAAAGGTGCAGTGGAAGCACTTTACTACTAAAGAAGCTACCTGGGAAAGAGAAGCTGAAATGATGGAAAAATATCCATTTTTGTTTGAAAAAAAATGAACTCTAGTAATTAGATATTAACACCGAGGACGGTGTTTGCTTTCAGAGGGGGAATATGTAACACCCCTAGTTTATGTTTCTTTCAAAGCTATACATTTGAACTTAAATCCTAACGGGAGTGGACCACAAATGGATAAGTATTTTATGGATGTAATTAAATATTTAATTTTGAGAAAATGAATAAAATAATTTTGTGCAGATTGACCAAAATGAGAATTATGAGATCATTTGCTAAATCCATGAGGATGGATAAAGGCAATTACTTTCCCCAAAAAAAAAAAATATTTCAAAAATCCTTGGAAAATTTTATTTCCAAATTAGATTTTGAGGAAAATCTAGTTTCCCAATGATATGGAGAGTAGTTGCGAAGAGGTAAAAAGATGGGAAAAGCAGAAAGCAGCTTTAAAAGTCCCTAAATAGGGAAGCCTAAGCAAACAGGAAGAAAATAATCCTGATATTCTGGACACAAATGTAGAAACAGACTGTGGGGAGAAATATCTTAAACAAGATATTCCTGAACAGATTAGAGGTTGATCTGTTCTTGGAGGGATCTCAGCTCGGGGGTGAATTTTGGAGATAGACGAATCCTAAGGTTGGGTGGATTGGTCAAATAATTAAGTGGTATGCACAGTTCATTTACATTTTTCTATTATAAAGTGTAGGTATAAATTTTATGATGTATTTAATGTGAAATTATTTTATGTTGCATGTTGTGGATGATTATACTCCATACATTTAACAGAAATATCAGAAGAATTAGTTTTCAAATTTCTGTATAGTTGTAGGATAAACTATATGGGAAATTATCTACCACAATCTCTAAACCTTACAATGGTTTAAATCTGTAGATAAATTTTATTTCCATATAACATAACTTTCCAACTATGATTGTAAATTTAGAGCTAGAATTTACACCCTAGAAATTATGAATTTAATTGAATAGAAATTATTAAATTCTGGATGAATTATTCTAACTGTAGTAGAGTTTTATAAATTTAAAGATGTAGTTGGTTACTTTGATCAGAGAATTATTTAAACAAAAAGAAAGGTTATTTTGGAAATAGATAACACTTACTGAATAATTATACTTGCATCAGAAAATAATCGGGTATAAAACTGACAGTTACTAGTTCAAATTCAAATAAATAGAAGTATTCTAAATTTCAATTTCAGAAAATATATATCTTTAACCACAGAAAGAGATGACGAAAATATTTTTTCGGGAGTAAGGAGGACTCTGAAAGGAATTAAACTCGTTTCTCAGTATAAAATTAACATTGAAATCCATTCTATAAATAGACAAAGGAAACTAGTGTATTTTATTAATACTTGAGAATAAAAGTATTGCTGGAAATGGTTATGTAATATTTAAAATATTTTATTTGAAAAGACAACATGTTACTGGAAATTTAATTCTATACTAGTGATTACAATTACTAAACGTGAGAGAGTTCTCACTTATTACATCGAAATATATATAATTTCTAAATATTTCGAAATCTTGTAGTAAACGAAAAGAATTTTTCTTGACCTGAATACTATGTGGAATTAACAGAAATAAAATAAAAGAGGCAAAATAAACTGGTATAGTTGACAGTACATAGGAAACAAAATACCATCGGTATAAAGGATTTTAACTTTCAGATAAGAAAGACCACGAACCGTTGAATATAATTTCTCGTATACAGAAGGTCCAAAGTAGAAGTTAAAGTATATGAAAAATTATCAGTTAACAAAATAATAACAGTATGAAGAAAATTTATATCTTCCTGACATGGGAAAATTAAACCCCAGTCACGGTATATAAAGTCCAGTGTAAATAATAAGCAAAAGGTATAGAGACAATGGTACGAATCTCCTTGGATTCAATTATATTATCCATGGACTGATATAAATCAAATGTTAACTAAGCCGTGCAGAGGCAACATGTTAATACATAGCTGAAGTTTCTCGTGAGTACCGACCTGTATCAGAGAGAAAGGTATTACAAATTCTTCAAAGAAAAAGGCAAAGAGCTCTCGGGAAGTACTCAGACGAAGTAGGTAACAAATAATTACCTGTAAGTGAATGACATTATGTGAATATAAAGATATTAGTGACTGTAAACGAAGATATGGAAATTGTATCAGCTAAATAAAAATAAAAAAAATTATTACCTGGTCAATGAATGACTTCGGAAGTATCAATCTGGGTGAAAAATATATAAAACAAAACTGATATAGATTAGAAGATTGTGGTAATCAACTGAAACATATTTACCTATAGAAGGAATTTATGAAAGGCGAATACTCTATACACTGAAAAAAATCGAACCTAGAAAAAATTTCCCCGTCTCTGATAAGAGTTCCTTATTAAAGTTCTTAGTCATCTCAGAAATCCGTGGGAATCAAAGACTGCTAAGGACAAAAACCCTTGCCTCATATTAGTAGGACGTCGCATGCCCACACTTACCATAAATCAAATGAGGCAATAATCAGTATCAGTCAATTGGTTCTGAGAAACGAGAACTTAAAAATATGAAATGGACTGATGATCGTATACAACTTAGGCAAAAAAAACAATTACAAAATTATATAACAATACAACAATTTTTGTAATATGTCAATAAAATTGATTGCAAGTGATAGATCAAAACCCTCACAGAACGAATACCAGGGATATAAATCCCATTCATACTTTCAATCTGAATTTTATAACAAGGATAAAGGTCATGGTAACGGTCTAAACCTGATAATATGAAAATAAAATTATAGCGACCAAATACATACTACATTTTCATAATATTAAGACCAAAACGTTGGAGAACATAAGTTACCTCTGTGTATTTCCAAGGGAGTGCTACGAAGCAGGCGTATTGCACCATTAAATCTCAGAAATCGAGCAGAGATACTAAAGCGATAACAAACAAAGGGTGATTGAAGGAACGGAAGTCTGAATAGAGAAGCGAACAAGGGTTTATTGTTCAACCCTTATAGAAATCATAGACGAGAACCCTAATAAAATCTATCCATACAAATGGCACAAATCGGTAGACTCTCACATGGATCGACAACGATCTTGACGATTTGATTTCAGCAGGAATTCAATAAAGGCCAAACATACCAGTACCACAAGAAATTTAATATGCATTCATAACCGTAACCAAATAGTGCTATAAAATATATTTTAATTCAAAGTTAGAGGATATGAGCAAATCCATAAATCAAAATCAAACGTACGATGAGCAGTGTGTGATAAAGGCGATGTAATTGACATAAAAATCTCAACGTAGGTAATACGAAACCATCAAACCATAATACGATAAAGTACTTGAGATGTACTCCATATCACCCAAGTAAGGGAATGCTAAAGTCATATACACTGACACAATAGTAAGGTATGCCAAAGCCTATGTAAAGAACAATATATAATTCGTTGGATAAGTACAATATTGCCAAGAATACAAATCATAGAAGTGGAACTTTTATAATTAAATTAAATTAAATGAAATCCCCAATCGAATAAAAATCATCATCATATATATATATGGTGGATTTTGTATAGGTGGTGGATTATATGTATATATATATATATATATATATATGTGATGGATTATATATATGGTGGATTTTATATATATGATGGAGTTTATATTATTGATATATTGTGGATTATATATATATATATATATATGGTGGATATATATATATATATGAAATAGAAGTAAAGATTTAATGATATGAAATATAACGGTTAATATAACAAAGAGATTTATAAAGAAACTTTTATATGTTTTACTCTATTGAAATATATATACAATGGGGAATAGATTAAACATATAAATTTTTTTAAATAAAAGTATATTAGATTTAAATTTGAAAAGGTAGTTCTAAATACCTAGGCATTAGTTAAATGAAAGAATTGAGGTTCATCAATCCCAAGAAAATGATAACTTTAAAATGGAAGGAGAGTTTAGTCTTAGAGAGACAACCTCCAGAAAAAAAATAATAATAATAATTTTGGCGTATGTGGAAGTTGAGGGACGTTACAGTTCTTATTCCTCCTTTATTTTCTACCAACGAGGTAATCATGTTGAAATCTCCTCCATAAATGGCTTTACCAGTTGAATGTCTAAGTTGCATCTCAAAGAGGAGATCTAGCATCAGCAGTTTATCATTTAGTCTTTGGGGGTTGTAGATATTAGTGCACAGGTAGGTGTTGGATTCCCCTATAATTTTCACTTTAAGGAAGATGTATGATATAGAAGCCTCTACACTTATGAGATGGAAGGACTAGGGATTCCAGAAGGTGGCCAGGCCCCCTTCCATACCATTCCCTTCCACTTCAGTGTAATCCATTCTTTTTCCTAAATTTCTGCTGATTCCTTTCATTTTCTGGCTAGAGCACTTGTTTTCTTGTAAAACAATCATGTCAGGATTTTCATTTTTGACTTTCTTCCTCAGAAGTCTTTGTTTTCTTTGGCTGTTTAGCCCTGCTGCATTCCATGAAAGGATCTTCATAATTAACTAGACTTAAGAGGAGAACGTGAAAGCCTCAAGGGCTTTCATCTTACCTGAGTTGAGGAGTAACTGACCTAGCTCATGGAGTGCTTTATTGTTTGTTCTTCAGCCTCTCTTTTTCCGTTGTCTAACATTGTGGTTTGTTTGATGTAGACCTTGGGCCTTGACGCCCAGACCCTTTCTAGCGCCAAAGCCTCTTTTCTGCCCTTTTATTTCTGCATCCTGCCTGGTTAAAAGGAGAAATTTGATTCTGTCTATTTCCTCCTCTGGGATGTGTTCCACTCCTTTCTGCTTCCATTGTTCTACTATGGTATTTATATCCATGCCTTCCCTCTCTAGTATGTCACTAAGTTCCATATCCTCTGTTCCTATTTCACTGGCGGTCATATCCGCATCTCCTTCTAAGTCCTTTACCAGCTCAGAACCTTGTAAAATTTCCCTTGTCAAATCAGTATTGGGATCTTTAGCAGCCTATGAGGGAACGTTTAGGGTTTCCTACGATAGGTCTAGTTCTTGAAGAGTTTCGGTTAAAGCTAATCCTGATCCAAGAACCTCAAAGGCATTGACAGTGCCTTTAATGGAGGTGCCTGTTTTGTGTTGGTTTCTCCTACTGTCCCATTGTCTCCAATTCGGACAGGAAAAACCTCCCTGATCCTTGGTTGTGTTGTCCTTGGCCTTCTCGGTTGGCTTATTCATTGGGCATTCCCTAAATAGGTGTCCATGTTCATGGCATTTCCGACACTGGAATGGGATTTTTTCATAACCTATGGCTTGAAAGAAGTCTTCATCTCTAAATTCTAGCCATATCCCTTCATGTAAATCACCTGAAAAATCCATTTCTACACATATTCTAGCACAAGAGGTGTACCTTTTTTGCAGGGTGGCCTCTGAGGCTTGGATGAAGGTTCCTAGTTTGTTGCCTATTTTCTCCAACACTGTAGGCCTCCAGTAATCAATTGGAAGAGAGAATAGGCAAATCCAAATAGGTACATGCATGAATGTCTCCTGTTCTGGTGTGAAGTTTGGTTTCCAGGATCTCATATAAAGGCTTGCTAAGGCATAGAAATATAGTCCGCCATCAAAAATATGATCCCTGTCCTTTAGGTTTGCAAAGACAACAGTGAAAAACCCTTTAGCCCCCAGGTGTAGCCTAACATCTCCCTTAGGCTTCCATTGTTTCTTGATCCAAAGACAGAGAGTGTTTTCCGTAGGCCAAAAGCCCATAAACTTACATATCACCACATGTAATGACATATGGTCATGGTAAGCTTGCATTTCAGGGTCGGTGATGACAACCCTCAGACTTTCCATTGTTTTGGGCTTGCAGCACCCCAGGTCATCCTATTTCTTAGTTGTTGTGGTTGATCCCTCCAAATCTGGGCCGTGCTAGGGAAGTGCCTTGGTTTCCACAGTTTCGTTTTCTTTCCCTTCTGCTCCTTGTGATTTTTTCTCAGGGTTGGGTTTTCTGTTGTCTTTTCCGTCCAAAATCTTGATGCCATTTGTCCGTTCTAGATAATGGGTTTCCTTGGTTTGCCCTCCAAACATTTTTTTCTTGCTTAGCTCATCTTTTTTTGCATTTTCAGATCCAGATATCTACACCCCTTCTAGTGGGGCCTTTCCCTTATCCATCATTACTCCTTTGTAAGAAGGGGCCCCATTGGCTCTCGCGCGCCTCATCTGTTGGGCTTGGGCAAGCCCCCGCCTCCGAAGTTCTGTGAACAGGGCACTGCCCTCCACCAGAGTTTGTGATAGTATACAGATTGCAGACCAAAACCCTAGCACAGCGCTCTCCTAATCCGAGCCTCTATCCTCACCATATAAATCTTTATTTAAAATATAATATGTTATTTTCATATTATATTATATTGCAAATTATAATAAAAACTAGACATGTCTATGTAATTAAAATAATATTCTATTAAAAATCAATTAAACTATAGATAAATATTATAATATGTTAATTTTTTTTTATATTGTGTTTTTTTCATAATATAAATCTCATTTATCTTCTTTTAAATGAAAATAATACACTTATTTACATAATATGATTTATAATGCAATATTATAATATTATATTTTTTATAATATAATATAATATTTGTAATTCATCTATGAAAATTTCTATGAGAGGTGAAATGAATCACATGTTGTCAGTCAATCATCAATCATCACTAAATCTTAATTTATAATATAATATATTATTCTCATATTATATTATATTAGAAATTATAACACAAGCTAAACATCTGTATGTATTTAAAATACTTTCTATTAAAAATCAATTAAATTATAAATAAATATTATAATATGTTAATTTTCTTTTTTAATATTGTAATTTTTTCATAATATAACTCTCATTTATGTTTTTTTGGATGAAAATACTACACTTATTTACATAATATGCTTTATAATACAATACTATAATATTATATTTTTTATAATATAATATAATATTAGTAATTCATCTATGAAATTTTCTATGAGATGTAAAATAAATCACATAGGGCGAATCAATCATCAATCATCACTTCCACATAAAATATAAATCTTAATTTATAATAAAATATATTATTCTCATATTATATTATATTACAAATTGTAATATAAACTAACATCTCTATGTACTTAAAAATACTTTCTATTGAAAAACAATTAAACTATAAATAAATATTATAATATGCAATTTTTTTTTTAATATTGTAATTTTTTCATAATATAACTCTCATTTGTGTTATTTTAGATGAAAATACTACTCTTATTTACATAATATGGTTTATAATGCAATATTATAATATTATAATTTTTTATAATATAATATAATATTAGTAATTCATCTATGAGAGGTAAAATGAATCACATAGTGTCAATCAATTATCAATCATCACTTCCATTTAAAATATAAATCTTAATTTATAATATAATATATTATTCTCATATTATATTATATTACAAATTATAATACAAACTAAACATCTGTATGTAATTAAAAATACTTTCTATTAAAAATCAATTAAACTATAAATAAATATTATAATCTGTTATTTTTTTTTTAATATTGTAGTTTTTTCATCATATAGCTCTCATTTATGTTATTTTAGATGAAAATACTACACTTATTTACATAATATTTTTTATAATGCGATATTATAATATTATATTTCTTTATAATATAATATAATATTGATAATTCATTTATGAAATTTTCTATGAGAGGTAAAATGAATCAGATAGTGTCAATCAATCATCAATCATCAATTCCACATAAAATATAAATCTTAATTTATAGTATAATATATTATTCTCATATTATATTATATTACAAATTATAATACAAACTAAAAGTCTCTATGTAATTAAAAATATTTTTATTAAAAATCAATTAAACTATAAATAAATATTAGAATGTGTTAATTTTTTTTTAAATAATGTATTTTTCTCATAATACAATTCTTATTTATCTTTTTTTAGATTAAAATACTACACTTATTTACATAATATGGTTTATAATGCAATATTATAATATTATATTTTTTATAATATAATATAATATTAGTAATTCATTTATGAGGATTTCTATAAGAAGTGAAATGAATCACATAGTTTCAATCAATCATCAATCATCACTTCCACATAAAATATAAATCTTAATTTATAACATAATATATTATTCTCATATTATATTATATTACAAATTACAATACAAACTAAATGTCACATTCTGCTATCCGAAAACATTACACACATAAAAAAAAAATTTACCAACCACATAACAATGCTCCCTTCCAAATCAGAGACTATACAATTATTGCTATACACAGTGTTTAATATTTGTTCCCATAAGCATAACTTACTATCCCTTTGGCGTTAACATTAAACTGAAAGACTTAATACATGGATTAACTGTGGGTTTCGATGCTTAAAAGGACTCACAGGGGTGCTCCTCGGTCATCATTTCATACATTTCCACTTAATAGATTTTTGTCAGAGTTAATTTAGTTTCCGGCGCGCTTCATTTAACGCTCTTACAGATGAGGATCTTTGCTTTCGATTTCTCCTTAAAGATGATCCAGCCACTTGGCACGGAGTTCTCTCGGGTCGAGGCAACCCGTCGTCGGCCTAATGTGTTTTCATTTACTCCGCATTAATTCGATGGTGATAGCTGTACACAAGCCTCTATTTCTTCGATAATTGCGAGGGAAACAGGCTAGTCTAGAGTGCTTCGTTAGCTCGCCCGCCTGGTGACTGAAGTTCTCCTATGGCGCACCTAGAGGTTCTGTGCCTCAACGGCGTCTTTGTCAGCGAAGTCTGAATGGAAGAAGGTATACAACAAGTCTTGTATAAATTTCTAAGTCTTTTTACTATTTGCCTGCAGGAACATCATCCCAGTTCTCATAGTATTCTCTCTATGCATTTCCTAGGTCTTGAGGAAACACCGAGAATGCTCTATGGTTTCACCATGAAGTCATGGTTTCGCATTAGACTTCCGAGTGCCTTCTGGTAAGACATTTTCCTCACAGTGCGATTATTTTCTTGACACTGGTGAAGGTGGTTTGACATTCCCAGATCTGCGCAGGACTTCCTCTTCGCCCTCACTTAACCATACTTTGTTCACCTACCAGGTTTCAGGGTGGCAATCTGCCAGGTATTTACTATTTTCTACTGGTGAAGTTTTTGTTTTTCGGAATTTGCATTATAGTTTAATTCATAGTTAACCTACTCTCTCTTTTAATTGAGTTATTGCCCTCCTTGCCCTCCAGGTGAGTGGTTTTCCTCTAAACCCCTCTCCAGCCCATCTTCTACACTTTCTCTGTGGCTAAAAAATGCTTATATTGTTCCAGGTACCATCATTCGTCTTGAGGTTCTGTGGCAGTTGCATCATGGACTTTAGATTCTCTTTCGAACTGAGTTCATCCGGATTGAACTTAAGTTATGAAATTGTTCCTGCTTGTTATAACATTTCCGAGGCCTTAGCCTCTGTAGCTTTTGGATACCTTCTTGATACATTGTAAGCGGATATGATATTTTTTTAACATTACTACTACAGGCAGGGTCTGAGTCCATAACTCGGTTTCTAACAATTTATTTATGAAATTATTGAGTAATCTTGTTTCTCTGTTGCTGGAATTAATGCTCTTAGGCCGAGCTATTACGCGTTATTCGCTTCCTATAGTGGTTGGCTTGACCTTTCTCTGACATGAAACTCTTTTACTAGCGATATTTGAAGAATAATTACTCCTATTGTTACTGTTGTGCTAACTGTAGAATTTCTGTGAGGGATTATGAAATTTTATTGTAGGGTTTCATTTCAGTTTACCCCATAAACCACAGTATTCATAATCCATCCTTTGTTTTTAGGCAATTACTGAAAAGAAAGGATTGTATTTCTTTCTTGTTGTGGCTTTGTTTTAAGAAAAATGAATGTTATCGTTTTCTTCTTTGTGCCGGCCAGAAGACTAGTCTAAATGGTCATTTGTTTAAATCATTTTACCGTATGGTTCTTTACCCTAAGTGTCGGGTTCACGGCCTTGCAATGCATCCGTAACTTCTCATACTCTATCAAAGTAATTTTATAAAACTCGTTCCAGCGACGGTTTCAGGTTCACATTCTTTATTTACGATGTTTGGAATTCTACTGTAGAAGCTCATTATATATATTTCAGTTATATATCTATACAAACTGACAGGGTAACTTGCATAAACATTGATTTTTTGTTACTTTCATTTCTACTGTTACAATTTTCTTCAGGATACATCGATAAAATAAAAGATTATCATTAACTTCTTTCTATACATTAAACACCCATAGATAGTTAAATTCGAGCACCTGCTCATTTAATGCACAACTAAATCATCTGTTTTTCCAATAGAAAACTATTAGTTTTCTGTCGTACTATATAAACACATTCCTAGTAAAATAAGTAATAGCATTAACCTATTTATTTATAGAGTCTAGGATAGTATTACTCAGAAATCATTTAACCTGTATTCCATATAAGTTTCAAAAGTCTGTGTACTTATCTGGAACTGAAAATTGATTCCCAAAGCTGTGGTCCACCCTACCAACCAAGTGAGGCCATTACGTCCTACACTTGCCCCCTAGCCTCAGAACTCTAGGATTAGTGCCACGGAGTCTCTACAGTGGAGTCTGCACTGCTGTGACCTCTAGAATTCCCTTCCAGTCACACGTAGGAGGTCTGGCCAATTCAAGGGTTTCTTGAAAGATACTTCCACTGGGGTTTCCAGCTCAAGACAGTACTTTCCCCTTTCTTGCCAACACTTCCAGAACCCCCCCTCCTCCCTTGGATTCCCACTTTATCCATTCAGGAGAGGGTAACTGTTTTTCTCCAACTGTCTCCAACCACTTCCCATTCTGAGAAAACTATCACCAACAGATTTTGAGATTCTCTTTTCCTTCATTGGTTTTTTTCTTTCTCATTAATTCAGAAAAATAATAATAACAAAATAAAATCTAAAAATAGTGATTATCTCAAAATATCCTCATAGAGTCTTGTTTTTTCAGAAAATAAAATTAAATAAAATAAACCAACTGTTTTAACTAGTAAATACTAGTTACATCCTTTATGAGGCTGTCACATCTCCCCCCATGGAAGTAACACCGTCCTCGGTGTTTTTCAGCCCATCTCTGCAAAAAGTTTCGAGTAAGCTTCTTTCACAAACTTTTCATCTTCCCAAGTATCTTCGTCTGGTCCAAAGTTCTTCCAATGCACTTTCACCTGGGTAACTACTCTTTTACGGAGTTGAATTTCCCTACGATCAGGTATGGGTAGCGGCTCTACCAGAAATTCTCCGTCCGGTTCTACCTTAAAGGAAAGAACAAGATTATCAATCAGTAGATTTAAATTTGATTCGACTTCAGTTAGGATTTATTTCCATTCTTACTTCCTACCTGAATGTTTTTCCAATGAATTACATTTTTCTCATCATGCACATATCGCTTTAACAACGATACATTGAACACATTATGCACCTTAATATGACTAGGCAGTGCCAGTCTATAAGCTATTGGCCCCATCCTTTCCAGAATTTGGAAGGGTCTGCAGTAATGAGGGGCTAACTTGGCGCAATAAGTCCACCTCAAGGTACTTCTCTTTGGTTTAATCCTGACATACACGTGGTCCCCTACTCCGAATTCATGATAAGACCTTTTCCTGTCTACAAAGACCTTCTATTGGTCCTGCGCAGCCTTCAAATTCTGCCTTATTATTTTTACTTCAGCTTCTAGCTCAGCCAACATTTATGGCCCCAACATTAATTTTGTCTTCGGGCTGCTCCAATTTATCGGTGTACGACACTGTCGTCCATACAACGCTTCAAAGGGACTCATCTTTAGAGATTCCTGATATCCGTTGTTATATGAAAACTCCACTAGGTGCAGGTAATCCTCCCATTTAGTTGGCTGTCTCATTACATACATACGCATCATATCCTCCAAAACTTGGTTTACCAGCTCGGTCTGCCCATTAGTTTGAGGGTGATAGGAAGTACTGAAGTGTACCTGAGTACCTAAACCCGAAAATAAGGTTTTCCAAAATGCGGAGGTAAACTTATCATCCCTGTCTGAAATCACAGTCTTAGGTATACCATGCAATCTAAAGATTTCCCTCATGAATATGTCTGCAATCTGCGCTGTCTTGTATGTGGATTGCACAGGTATGAAATGGGCAGATTTACTTAATCTGTCCACCACTACCATGATTGAATCATTCTGCTTCCTTGTTCGAGGTAAGCCTGTGATGAAATCCAAAGAGATCACTTCCCATTTCCATTCAGGAATGGGTATGGGTTGTAGTAGTCCCACTGGATGCCGATGCTCCAGTTTAACTTGTTGGAATTCTAAACACTTGCTCAAATATTCCGCAATTTCTCTGTGCATACTTGGCCAATAATATATCTTTCTAATCGCCGAAAGCATCTTTCGATAACCAGGATGACCAGCATAGTTGCTGTGGTGGTACTCGTTCAGGATTAACTCCTTGAGACTTACGCGATTAGGAACATAGGTTCTTCCGCGAAAAGTTAACATCTGTTCCTCGTTGCTTTCATACTCAGATGGCTTACTTGCTCTTTATCCTTTTCCATTTACTGCCATAAAAAATTGTATTTTGGGTCCTTCCGTGCCTCTTCCTTTAATTGTTCGGACAGCTGGCTTACAGGTTGGCTGAAGTACGTTGCATAGATCCCATGTAATTTCCTGCTCAGGGCATCTGCAACTCGGTTTTATTTTCCTTTAACATGTTGTATGTCCATGTCAAATTCACTCAAAAAGGCATTCCACCGTGCTTGCCGAGAGTTTAAATCTGCATGCTTAAAATAATTAGTTAGACTGCTATGGTCTGTTTTAAGTACAAACTTTTTGCCCAGTAGATAATGCCTCCATACTCGGAGAGCATGCACTACTACTGTAAGTTCTAGATCATAAGCAGAGTCTTTTTTCTTGTGTTCTCTCAACTTTCTAGACTCATAGGCTATTACCTTGCCTTCTTGTGTTAACACTGCACCGACTCCCTCCTTGCTGGCATCCGTGCACACCTCATAGTCTTTGTTGGGGTCAGCTACCCTCAGCACTGGTGCTGTCGTTAAAAGCTGTTTCAGCTTTTCAAAGCTGAACTGACATTCTTTCGTCCATTTAAAAGGTTTTCCTTTCTTGTGTAAGGATGTAATAGGATGGGCAATCCTAGAAAACCCTTCGATGAACCGTCTGTAATATCCTGCTAGACCCATAAATGATGTGATATCAGCCACATTCTGGGGTACTTTCCATTCCAAGATAGTTTTAATCTTTTTGGTTTCCACCGCTATTCCTTCAGCTGTCACAACATGACCCAAGTACTGGATTTCTGTTTTAAAGAAATCACACTTGCTGAATTTAGCATACAACTGATGCTTCCTCATCATTTCCAGTACTATTCTCAGATGCTCCTTATGTTCTTCCTCACTCTTGGAATACATCAATATGTCATCTATGAAGATCAGTACAAAATTATCTAAAAATTGATGAAAAATTCCATTCATCAACCTCATAAAGGTTTGCTGGTGCATTTGTCAATCCGAATGGCAATACCACAAACTCGTAATGCCCATATCTGGTGCGGAATGTTGTTTTGAAAATATCCTCATCCTTGACTCGAATCTGATGATATCCAGACCTCAAGTCTATTTTAGAGAACACCTTGGCACCTCTCACCTGATCGAATAAATCATCAATTCTGGGTAGAGGATATTTATTCTTAACTGTCAGCTTGTTGAGTTGTCGGTAGTCCATACACATGCGTAAGGTTCCATCTTTCTTTCTAATAAAAAGAACTGGTGCTCCCCAAGGTGACATGCTTGGGCGGATATATCATTTATCTAACAACTCCTACAGCTGCATCTTTAACTCTATTAACTCTGGTATGCTCATTCTGTAAGGAGCTCTTGACACAGGAGAGGCTCCGGGTAGTAATTCAATAGTGAAATCAATTTCTCTTTTAGGGGGAAACCCTGGAATGTTTTCTGGAAATACATCCAGGAATTCCTGTACTACAAGGATATCTTTTATATCTGCATCCTTTCCCTTAGGCTCAGCATACCCTACTTGAATTGCGTACAGCTGACATCCCTTACGGATACACTTTCTCATCTGAGACGCTATTATGGGGCGTAATTACATAGGACTTTTAATTCCTTTAATTTCCTTACGCGTACCATCTAGTGCTCTATAATGAATTGTCTTTTCCTTACAGTCCACTATGGTCCAGTGTTTTTCCAGCCAATCCATTCCTAGTAACACATCATACGATCCCAATGGTAGAATATTTAAGTCTACCTGCAGCTGTTGTTCTGCAACTTCCAGTATGCAATCAGCAATTTTCGCAGTCACTTTGCGTTTTTCTCTGGTCACTGACCAGGAGTTTTTAAATTTCTGCTCTTTTAAGTTGCACACTTCCACTAGTTTAGGATTTACATAAATTAAACTAGTGCCAGGATCTACTAAAATTGAAACAGGTTTAGATAATATATTACCTTCCAATTCAATCATTGCGGGTTGAAAATCAGCCTGTCGATTCTCCAAGGCTACGTTTATATGTGGTATGTTTTGTGCCACGTCCCCCACTGTTGATGCCTCCTACAAATTTGCCACAGTTTCACTCTTATTCCGTTGTGGACAGTTCTTATAGTAGTGTGCTTCCCCACAGCCCCAGCACTGTAGGGGAGGTCTAGAATTCTGCCCCTGCTCTGGTTTGCTTGATGCTTCTGTGGGTTTTTCTTCAGCTGGCCATTTAATCCTTTGATGGTTCTTATTAAACTACTTTCTTCCAGCATTCTGTCCTGCCCCTTTAAAGTGGCTACTTTTACTGCATCTGAAAGTAGATGTGTTTTTCTGATTTTTCTTGGGCTGCCAACTTTTCCCACTCTCCCCCTTGGCCTTATACTGCTGGTAACACATGCGTGCTTTCCGGACAGCTTCATCCATAGTTTGGGGGTTAACAAACTCTATTCTTTCCCTCATGGGAACAGGCATACTGCTTAGAAACCGCTGCACCTTGGATTTTTCCTCTATGAGGTAAGGTACATAGCGTATCAGGGAGGTAAATTTCGTGACATACTCGTCCATGGTCATCTGGCCCAGTCAGAGATCATGGAATTCCTTGGCTTTATCATCATAAAATCTTTCTGTTAGATATTTATCTTTGAAGTACTGTTGGAATAATTCCCATGTAATGTCTCGTTCATCTATGCTGTGAACATTTTTTACCTCCTCCCACCACAGGGTGGCTTTCTCTCGCAGCTGGTATATAGCCAATCTGGCCTTCATATTGCTGCTATACTCATATACCTAAAAATATTTATTGATGTTAATTAACCATTCTTCAGCTGCTTCTTCCGCCTCGCCATCAAACATTGGTGGCTTAATCTTACGAAACTCCCCCTGTAGTTCAACTTTCTACCTCTTAGGATCCTGCTGGTCAGACAGATTTTCCGATTCTGCCTTATTATAATTACGGTTTTTTCTCCTGTGGGAGAAACTCTTTTCAGTTTTTCCGGTGGTGTTGTTTCTAGTTTGTTGGTCCTCTGGTTCCGTTGATAATTCTCTTTCTACACTAGGTTGCCGCATCTCATGATTTTTTTTCTCATATATACTTTTCAGAATCTTTTCCTGGTCTTGCAACAACTTTTCATTGTCTTTCCGGACTCCAATCATCTCCGCTTGTAATTTTTGTACTGTATTTAACAGAAAGCGGTTTATTGCTGTTGTTCTTCCAACAGTTTACTCGTTCTCTGGTGCTGCTCCAACGTTAGTTGAACCCACATTTCTGGGTTCATGACTGTTGGACCCTGAGTCTCTTCTGGTTGCGATTGAGATGTCCCTTCTGCCATATCTTTCTGCTTCTGCTTAGTGCACTAATACATACACAGCTTTGTTAGTAGACCCTTAGGTTTCCAGTGTAGTAAACGGCTCTGATACCACTTGTCACATTCTGCTATCCGAAAACATTACACACATAAAAAAAAAATTACCAACCACATAACAATTCTCCCTTCCAAATCAGAGATTATACAATTATTGCTATACACAGTGTTTAATATTTGTTCCCGTAAGCATAACTTCTTATCCCTTTGGCATTAACATTAAACTAAAAGACTTAATACATGGATTAACTGTGGGTTTCGATGCTTAAAAGGACTCACAGGGGTGCTCCTCGGTCATCATTTCATACATTGCCACTTAATAGATTTTTTTCAGAGTTAATTTAGTTCCTGGCGCGCTTCATTTAACGCTCTTACAGATGAGGATCTTAGCTTTCGATTTCTCCTTAAAGATGATCCGGCCACTTGGCACGGAGTTCTCTCGGGTCGAGGCAACCCGTCGTCGACCTACTGTGTTTTCATTTACTCTGCATTAACTCGACGGTGACAGTTGTACACAAGCCTCTAGTTCTTCGGTAATTGCGAGGGAAACAGGCTAGTCTGGAGTGCTCTGCTAGCTCGCCCGCCTGGTGACTGAAGTTCTCCTATGGCATACCTAGAGTTTCTATGCCTCATCGGCATCTTTCTTAGCGAAGTCTGAACGGAGGAAGGTATACAGCAAGTCTTGTATAAATTTCTAAGTCTTTTTACTATTTTCCTGCAGGAACATCATCCCAGTTCTCATAGTATTCTCTCTTTGCATTTCCTAGGTTCTGAGGAAACACCGAGAATGCTCTATGGTTTCACCATGAAGTCGTGGTTTTGCATTAGACTTTCGAGTTCCTTCCGGTAAGACATTTTCCTCACAGTGTGATTATTTTCTTGAAACTGGTGAAGGTGGTTTGACATTCCCAGCTCTATGCAGGACTTCCTCTTCGCCCGCACTTAACCATACTTTTTTCACCTACCAGGTTTTAGGGTGGCAATCTGCCAGGTTTTTACTATTTTCTACTGGTGAAGTTTTTGTTTTTCGGAATTTTCATTATAGATTTAATTCATCGTTAACCTACTCTCTCTTTTAACTGAGCTATTGTTCTCCTTGCCCTGCAGGTGAGTGGTTTTCCTCTAAACCCCTCTCCAGCCCATCTTCTACACTTTCTCTGTGGCTAAACAATGCTTATCTTGTCCCAGGTACCATCATTCACCTTGAGGTTCTGTGGCAGTTGCGTCATGGACTTTAGATTCTCTTTGGAACTGAGTTCATCCGGATTGAACTTAAGTTATGAAATTGTTCCTGCTTGTTATAACATTTCTGAGGCCTTAGCCTCTATAGCTTTTGGATACTTTCCTGATACATTGTAAGCGGATATGATATTTTTTTAACATTACTACTACAGGTGGGGTCTGAGCCCCTAACTCGGTTTCTAACAATTTATTTATGAAATTTTTGGGTAATCTTGTTTCTCTGTTGCTGGTATTAATGCTCTTAGGTCGAGCTATTATGCGTTATTCGCTTCCTATAGTGGTTGGCTTGACCTTTCTCTGACATGCAACTCTTTTACTAGCAATATTTGAAGAATAATTACTCCTATTGTTACTGTTGTGCTAACTGTAGAATTTCTGTGAGGGATTATGAAATTTTATTGTAGGGTTTCATTTTGGTTTACCCCATAAACCACAGTATTCATAATCCATCCTTTGTTTTTAGGCAGATACTGAAAAGAAAGGATTGTATTGCTTTCTTGTGGCAGCTTTGTTTTAAGAAAAATGAATGTTATCGTTTTCTTCTTTGTGCCAGCCAGAAGACTAGTCTAAATGGTCATTTGTTTAAATCTTTTTACCGTATGGTTCTTTACCCTAAGTGCCAGGTTCACAGCCTTGCAATGCATCCGTAACTTCTCATACTCTATCAAAGTAATTTTATAAAACTCGTTCCAGCGACGATTTCAGGTTCACGTTCTTTATTTACGATGTTTGGAATTCTACTGTAGAAGCTCATTATATATATTTCAGTTATATATCTATACAAACTGACAGGGTAACTTGCATAAACATTGGTTTTTTGTTACTTTCGTTTCTACTGTTACAATTTTATTCAGGATACATCGATAAAATAAAAGAATATCATTGACTTCTTTCTATACATTAAACACCCATAGATAGTTAAATTCGAGCACCTGCTCATTTAATGCACAACTAAATCATTTGTTTTTCCAATAGAAAACTAATAGTTTCCTGCCGTACTGTATAAACACATTCCTAGTAAAATAAGTAATAGCATTAACCTATTTATTTACAGAGTCTAGGATAGTATTACTCAGAAATCATTTAACGTGTATTCCATATAAGTTTCAAAATTCTGTGTACTTATCTGGAACTGAAAATCGATTCCCAAAGCTGTGGTCCACCCTACCAACCAAGTGAGACCATTACGTCCTACACTTGCCCCCTAGCCTCAGAACTCTAGGATTAGTGCCACGGAGTCGCTACAGTGGAGTCTGCACTATTGTGACCTCTAGAATTCCCTTCCAGTCACACGCAGGAGGTCTGGCCAATTCAAGGGTTTCTTGAAAGATAATTCCACTCGGGTTTCCAGCTCAAGACAGTACTTTCCCCTTTCTTGCCAACATTTCCAGAACCCCTCCCCCCTCCTCC
The DNA here is from genome assembly GCA_034641835.2 of Pinus albicaulis. Taxonomy (NCBI): domain Eukaryota; kingdom Viridiplantae; phylum Streptophyta; class Pinopsida; order Pinales; family Pinaceae; genus Pinus; species Pinus albicaulis. Next base: position 50,621 of record JAXQQM020072320.1, read on the forward strand.
CTTGGATTCCCACTTTATCCATTCAGGAGAGGGTAACTGTTTTTCTCCAACTGTCTCCAACCACTTCCCATTCTGAGAAAACTATCACCAACAGCTTTTGAGATTCTCTTTTCCTTCATTGGTTTTTTTCTTTCTCATTAATTCAGAAAAATAATAATAACAAAATAAAATCTAAAAATAGTGATTATCTCAAAATATCCTCATAGAGTCTTTTTTGTTCAGAAAATAAAATTAAATAAAATAAACCAACTGTTTTAACTAGTAAATTCTAGTTATTTCCTTTATGAGGCTGTTACAAATACAAGTTATAATTTTAATAATTATTAATACGGTGTAGTTATATGTATTAAATGGTTGGTAAATTTAAATAATTATTCATCCATTATATTCATCAAAACATTTATCTTTGCTAAATGTCAAAAAAGTTATTAAAATTAGCTAAAATATAACTTTATTTTCAATTATTATTACCATCAATTAAAAAAAATAGCATAAAATATCTATATTTAAAAAAACATGTAACAACATTTGAGAGTGTAAACTTTTGTTGTCTATATCATAGTATAAGAAATCTTCCGCTAAATCACATAGGAAATTTTAGAACCGACATTGAATACCTATAATAAATGTATAAATAAATGTTATAGAAATATTAAAATAAAAATTACACATTTTATAAAATAAAATCCATAAAATGAGACACAGAAAATCATAAACACAATTAATACTCAAAATAAAAACAGCCAACTAATCAATAAAAGAAAAAGAATTAAATATCATCATAAAAATAACAAAAGAAAAAAGGAAGAAAATGCCAAATATAGACTAAAACTTGGTCAACATTACAAATATTATTTAAAATATATAATTATAAATTAACAAAATAAATGAAGAAACCTAAAAAACATCAAACCTACTACATGACACTAATTTTATATATATATAGCAGAAATCCAACAAAAATAAAAAGAGAGGAAAACACCAGAGAAAGTAAAAATGAACTCTAATAAGAGCACAGAGATGGGATCCAACAATGAAAACCAACAAAGCATTTTCTCAATCATAGCAGCTTTTCTAAATTTACGATGATGGAAATACTCAACCCAAGCAACATTCTTAACCCTGAAGTTACTTCCACTTGACCATGGAGACTCTTAACCTATAAAAGAACTTTTGCCTTGTTACAATACCAAGGCTTATGATTATCAATTACCCAAAAAGCATAACAGTTTATATGGTCAAAAATATTTTATATATATTTTATGTTAATTTAATTATATGACCATCATTTTTTAATTAAATTTAAAAGAAAAAATACATTAAATCCTAAACCTTTGTCTTGATCACTATTAAATATCTTCTACTTATTAATTATAGATGATTTCTTGAGAGGTGCTCTACCCACTTTTGTGGGGTACAAATGTCAAGCATAAATGTCCACTAAATTATTAAAAAAAGTAATAAATAAAATGTAAAAAGTAATATAAAACCTCTAAATATTTAAATGTTCGCTCAATAAATAAGAAAAAGTTTAGGTTAAAGTCAATTTGTTATATGTAAAATAATATTATTAGCATGTAAATAGGTTTTCTTATAATATCATGGATCAATACCATGGTTTATCAATACCACATGGTCAATAACCATAACTTATTTCACAATCAAGGTCTTTAAAACATTTTATTTTAATTTAATTTTATAACATTTTCTTAATTAATTCTAAAAAGAAAAATGTTATCATTACTTTTGAAATATATATAAACCCTCTATGGTATATTCCCATCGAAATTATATCAAATTTTCAATAAAATTAAAAATGAGAATACTTTTATATATAAATATGTGAAATATATATAATATAAATAATATTACTAAGAAGCAACATAAATTCATCTTAACTAACCATCCAAGTGATGAAAACAAACAAATTGACTAACAATAACATAGGAAATATATGTATTTTTAAATAAATTATATTAAAAAAAAGTGTGATATATCTTTAATTATACTAATTTTGTAATTTTTGTTTAAATAAATTATATTTAAAAAAAATGTGATATATCTTTAATTATACTAATTTAACCTTAATTTTTTTTAAATATAGCTTTATATGATGTATTAATTTTATAATAATTCTCTCATAACAATAATTTGTTAATTGTTAAATGGGTAAATTTTGTTTTCAAATATTTAAAGCTTGAATAAGTCGTCAAATTTCATAACGAAGATGTGGATTCTAGTAAGAAAACAACAAAGTTCCACCAAATTCAAAATAGTAAAGAAAAGATGTTAAAAGAAGAGATGATTTGAAGACTTTTTCAACAAATTCAAAATAGTAAAGAAAAGATTTTAAAAAGGGAAGAGGATTTGAAGATTTTCATTGTGAGGGGGCTGGAAAATTAATTTGAAAAACCATTAATTTTAATTATGTAATAAGCAAGGAAAATGCTATAATGCAAGTTATAATATTAATAATTATGAGTATGGTGCAGACATATATATTAAATGGTTGGTAAATGTAAATAATGATACATCCATTATACTCATCCAAACATTTATCTTTGCTAAATTTCATAAAAATATTAAAATTAGCCAAAATATAACTTTATTTTCAATTATTATTACTATCAATTAAAAAAAATAACATAAACATATCTACATTTAAAAAAACATGTAACAACATTTGAGAGTGTAAGCTATAGAAAAATAGATGTTAAATGAATATTAAAATAAATATTACACATTTTATAAAATAAAATCCATAAAATTAGACATTGAAAATCACAAACACCATCAACAGTCAAAATAAAAACAACCAAGAAATTGATAAAAGAAAACAAATGAAGCACCATCATAAAAAAATATATAAGATAACAAAATAATAAATAAATACTAAAAAATAAATGGAAGTATAAATAAAAATAGTACTAAATAAAAAATAAATAAAAAACAAATATAGACTAAAAATTGGTTAACATAAGAAATATTATTTAAAATATATAATTATAAATTAACAAAATAAATGAAGAAAACTAAAAAACATCAAACCTACTAAATGACTATAATAATAAATAAGTATTTATATAACTATATCAAGCATAAACCCTTTCTCAATCTCAATAGCTTTCCTAAATTTAGGGTGACGGAAATTCTCAACCCTAACAACATTCTTAATGGTGAAGTTACTTCCACTTTATCATGGAGACTCTTAACCTATCAATAAGCTTCCACTTTGTTACAATACCAAGGCTTATGATTACCACTTACACCAAAACCATAACAGATTATATGGTCAAAAATATTTTATATATTTTTTTATGTTAATTTAATTATATGACCATCATTTTTTACTTAAATTTAAAAGAAAAAAAACATTAAATCTTAAACCTTTGTCTTGATTACTATTAAATATTTTCCACTTATTATTTATCAATGATTGCTTGAGAGGTGCTATACCCCTTATAATGGATACAAATGTCAAGCATAAATGTTTAACATTTAACGTTTAAATGAATAAATAAAGTTAAAAGTAATAAATAAAATGTTAAAATTAATATAAATCCTCTAAACATTTAAATGTTGGCTCAATTAATAATAAACTGTTAACGTTAAAATTAATTTGTTATATGTCAAATTTATTATTTACTTGTGAATATGTTTTGTTAGAATGCCATGGGTCAATACAATGTCACTTCTTTGACAATGGAAATATTTTATAACAATATCACATGATTCTTAATCATGGAAATTCAACTCCAATTTATGGTCGATATTATTAGCACGTAAATAGGATTTCTTATAATCTCATGGGTCAATACCATGGTTTATGAATACCACATGGCCAATAACCATAACTTATTTGATAATCAAGATATTTTAAAATAATTTATTTTAATTTAGTTTAATTTAATAACATTTTCTTAATTAATTTTAAAAGGAAAAATTTTATAATTACTTTTGATATATATATATATATATATATATATATATATATATATATATGTATGTATGTATGTATGTATGTATGTATGTATGTATTTATGTATGTATAAACCCTCTATCGTATATCCCCATATAAATTAAATCAAAATTTCAATAAAATTAAAAATGAGAATACTTTTATATCGACAATATTACTAAGAATATAAATAATATTACTAAGAAGCAACATAAATTCATTTTAACTAAGCATCCAAGTGATCAGAACAAACAAATTGACTAACAATAATATAGGAAAGATAGCGCATGGTTGTTTTAAGTTTTTGATTATTGTAGTTTCTTTGACATTCTTGATCCAAAACATATGCTTAATTTTTTACAACCAAATGGTTTTTTTTTAAATTTAGATAGTTTCTTAAACACAATATTGTGGAATCAAATTTAAGAGAGGGAGGGGGGGGGAGGGGGGGGAAGATAGAGGGAGAGAGAGGAAGGAAGACAAAGAGGAAGGGGAGAGAGGGAGAGAGAGAGAGAGAGAGAGAGAGAGAGAGATGGAGTTGGAGGGGGAGAGAGAGGGATGAAAGAAAACATATAGAGAGAGATAGAGTTGGAGAAAGAGAGGGGGTGACAAGGGAGGGATGGGGAGAGAGTGAGGGATATAGGAGGGAAGAGAGAGAAGAGGAGAGGAGAGAGACACAGAGAGAAGGGGAATAGAGAGAGGGGGGAGGTAGTGATAGAGTTAGAGGGAAGAGAGAGAGAGAGAGTAATGGGGGCGAGAGATAGAGGCATGTGAGATATAGTGACATAAAGAATATAAAAGAGAGAGATGAGTCAATAGAGAAAGATAAATATGGAGTTGGAATGGGAGTGAAAGAGAGGGAAGAAGAAATACATGGAGGGATAAAGTAGAGAGAGAGGAGGAGTGATAAGGGAGAGATGGAGAGATAGTGTGGGAGAGAGGAGAGTGGGAGGGAAGAGGGAGAGGAGAGTGATAGGGAGAGTAGAGAAAGAGAGAGAGAAACCAGCCTAGATCCATCTTAACCCTAGATCAATCAAGCATCAAGAGCGATCAAATATTTCTAGGAGAAAATGTTTCCTCAAGATTTGAACTCGAAAAAGATGTTTGCACCTCGATTTGATCCCTCTTACAACTTGATAGATCAAGGGTTAAGATGGATATAGGGTGGTTAAATTTAAGTTATGAAATATCTATTCCAAGATAAAAAATATATATATAATCCAAAAAATATCATATAATTAAATAGTATGTTGAAATCGAGGTATTCACATCATTAGCTATGGATAGATTGTACTAAAAGATTTCATATGTATTTTCTTAGGATATTATTCAAATTTTTTCTAATAAAATAAACATGATAGTCAATAAAAAACCTAAAAAAAAAGTTACACTACCTAAAATTCTACTTTAGTTGATTCATTCGAAAATAGTCTTGAAGATGGATCCCTGTTGCAATTTGAAATGTCGACGGATTTGTTATAACACTGTGGATAATCTAGATCATTCTTCTCCAGTTTTTTTAATATATATATATATATATATATATACATACATATAGATATACATATACATATACATATACATATACATATACATATAACACTTAACAATAAATAAAAATAATATCAAAATGAGGGTATAAAAATAATCAAAATTAAATGTAAAAAACAATATAATAGTTGTTAGACAAACAAACAATACTTAAATTGCAAAGAAGAGTTAGCAGAAGGTACCTGAAGACTAAGGAAAAGTAAAACTTGAGATCATTCCATCTAAGGGAAGAGTGATAAAAAGACAAGATAATTGAAATAAGGTCTTGTTAAGTGGTTAATTTTGATGAATACTAATGTGTATATGCAGGTAGCAGCAGAGAAGGGAATTGTGACAGCCATACAGTAAGAAGAAGAAGAAAGGGAGCGAAAGTGCAAAAGCCAGATAAGAGAAAAAAAATGATCAAAAGGGGTCTGGAGGAAAGAGAACCAAGTGAGCGCATGAGATCAAGCATAAGAGGGAAGCTTGATAGGGGATTGTGTAGCATTAATTGAGACTGGTTACAACAGAAAGGCTTTAGTGTAGCTCCCAAGTGGACATGGAAATTTCATCAGAGGAAAGGTGAAAATGACTCCAGAGAGTTAGAGGTAAGGCTTAGAAGAAATCCATATAAAGAGGAAAGAAGATTCCAAAATAAATGGCAGAAGGAGATTATATGATGAATAAATTGATACGGATATGGTTGAGTTAAGGGCACAAATCAAGCATTTGGAACAACTACTATGGAAGGAGATTAGAGAGTGATGATGATGATGAGAGTGATGGGATAATGGAGTGCTTGGAGTAACAAAGAAAGGAGATGTTAATGAAATCAAGTGAAGAAGGAAATTGTGATGTATTTTAACCTAATTGTTTGTATGAGTATGAAGTTTTAGGTACTAAATATCAAGCAAATAGAGCTAAAAAAATGCCAAAAACAAAGGAAGGAGCAACAATCCAAGAAAAGGACTATGCGTGTAAAGGACAACAAGGGGTAGCTAATTATGGAGTTGGACAGTTTCAAAGGAGTGTTTTGGAATAAGGAATTTTAGCCTTCTGTCATGAAGACAACCTTGAAGAACATTATGAAAGAAACCATATCAAAATTTCACAATTTTGTCAAAAGAGTAGTAATATGGGAGATATAATTTGTTGGTTGTAAATTTTTTTACCAAGCTTTTATCTAAATATTTTTGAAGAAATTGTTTGAATCAATGAGAGTTATTGTAAACTAGAAAAGGAGGAGACAATGTATTTCTTGCAAATGTGCAATTATGGAAAAGGAAGAGCTGATAAGGAGAGTGTAGCTCAAGACAATTCTATTAATTCAAAACAAACTGTAAAGATTCAAAGACTAAGAAGCATCCAAGGACCCGAGGAAGAAGATATATTATTATCTCATGTAGTCAGGAAAAGAAGGTGACTAACTTATGAAGACAATCATGGAGAAGAATTTGTAGAAATATCTGATGGAAGGAAAAAATATGGCTATTCTTAGAAAGGTCGTGAAGAGGTTTATGCAGAACATAGAATTAATTGGGATAGAAATCAGATTGCTGATTATGATCAGAGTGCTACGGAAGATGGATAACAAGTACAAGAATAAGCTCATGTAACAGAAAATTGCAGCCAAAAAGAAGAGAAATGTATCTTCGAAATTGAGCATGAGCCCAAGAAATGTGAGGAAGAATGTAATTTATACAAAATGTTTGAATGTGAAGGTACAAAATATGGAGGAAATCAACCTTCCATGGAGTAGCTGAAAGGAGAATGGTCAAAGAAATTATATTCTTTGGAAGTTTATGAAGGAAAGTGGGAGAAAACTCTTGAAATTATCTCACAGTATAGGGTTGGAACATTCATGGATGCATGTAAAATATTTCTTTAGGGTGATAATAATTTTAAATATAGGTTTGAGAATGAAAGAAATGTTTGGAAGATTGACAAAGATGAAAGGGATAGGCTTGAAGGTAATTCATATTTTAAATTTCTGAATTGATTGCAGCAGGAATATCATAATTTTGAAGATGTAGTTGTTTATGATCATGTCCAGATGACCATGATGATCATGAAATATTTTATTTTTAATTTTTTCAGGGTTTAGAGAAATATTTAGTGCATGGTTTGCATGAAGAGGAGCATTCCCAATAGGATGGAAATTTGGATGAAGAAATAATAATTTTAACAACTATTATGCAGGGTAATATTGAAGCAAAAGAGGACTGTAAAGAAAGAGACATGGCAAAATTTGAACAAAATTTGTTCACAAGTCCAAAAGGAGGTGAAGACCAAAGATTTGATGGTGTAGAAGCTGACAGTGCAGATAAATATGATGTGAATAAAAAGATAAATTGGTAAGGACTTCCACATAAAGCATTGGATGTGTGGAAAATGAGAAAATTAGATACCACTTTTGTTAATGAATTGTGTACTGAAAATGTGAATTTGGTTTACACTTTTTGCCCTTTTTTGAGAAAAAACATTCAATTTTTTCGGTTCTTCAACTTTCTACAATCTAAAACAAATTTTCTATTAAGAATTTCGTTTTGCAATAAAACCAAAAATTGTCCAAAATTTTGTTAGCTTTCTATTACTTATTTTTTGGAATTTTTTTATACGCATTTGATATGTCAACTTAGGATTTCTTTGAGTGTGTGTTTTTTAACAATCAACAGATTCATAAGAAGTCATGTTAATACACAATGTTGTATTCTTTGAAAATTTGTGTTTTTGAGAAGCAAAATGTGTTACAACAATCTAGACAGACTTTACTTCGGTTTCATCATATTTCAAAGCCAATGGATACATACCATAATTAGTAGAATTTTTTGAACTGGTCCAATTTGAAAAAATACATATTTTGAATATCTTTCGCGACGCAAGAAATTTCTTAACATATAAGTTATAAACTAAAAATCTAAAAGCTACCCATTAGAGATGACAGACCAATGTAATGTACCATAATTTTTTCAAATTTTCTTACAATGTATTTTGTAAGATACGTAATTTTTTTCTCACTAAATCACAGTGGCCTTCAGAAATTGTTTGCATCCATTTTACTACAAAATTAGTTAAAATTAGTAAACATTTATGAAATTCCATGAAAGTTATATTTCCTGAAACTAGATTCAATTCTGAAAATTATCATCTTGGTTCTGACAATTAATTTAGAATGTTACATGGAGTTTAATCATTTCAAAGTTGCAGAAACGTATTCAGCGCTTGGCTCTGCTTAACTAGTGACGCGTTAGTTTTTCCAAACTCTTAAACAAAGTTCGACCGGCCTGTTTTTTTCACCGATGGCTCGTTAATTCAAACTGATAAGTAGTTCGGGCGAACTGATTCTTAAAATATCGGCTAAATTTTTACTTAACTTTCCATCGGTCGGAAAGTACCACCGAGCCCCTCCAAAAAAAAAATTCGCGGCAATATAAATTTTCGTGAAACCATTCAATATTTTCATATATTTTTGCACGTTTGGTCTGATTTTACAAAAGTCTTAATCTGATTTTGCAAAGAATTGTTTTGGGTTTAAGTACCTTTCTTGCAGTTACATTCAAATGACTTTTCGTTCAGACACATTATTTTCATACATTTGATCTGATTTTGCAAGGAATGTTTTTGGGTTTAAAGAATTTTCTGGGAGGTACATTCAAAATTTCTTGTAGGTACATTCAAAAAACATTTTTAAAGAATTTTCTTGGAGGTACATTCAAAAGAAATTTCTTGGAGGTATTTGATACAGTTTTTTGGGCTTAATTTCAAAAGGAAATTTTTTGGTTTTGGTTTGAAGTAAATCTTTTATAATGATTTTTTAAAATGAGTTTTTGTGTAACTTTTTAAATGAATTTTTTTTGTACGACTTGGAAGGAAATATTTTGAAATTCGTTTCACTTTTATAAGACATTTTTTTCTTCAATTTTTTAAAGTAAGTGTTTTGGAATGGAGAATGTATTTTTTGCAAAAATTTTAAAATGTGTTCTTTAAATTAAATATTTTGCGATGTTTTTTTTTTAAGTGAGCTTTTGTCTAAATTTTTGAAGGAAATTTTTTGAACTTCATACTCTATTATGATGGGAAATCGAAGAAATTGTATGGGAAAATATGATTGAAAAGGAAACCCTGAGGAACGTAGAGAAGAGACGAGACAACCTCGCAAAAGAAAGATAGAAGCAATCTCAAATATTGAAGGGGGGAATCAACCTCAACTAGAAGTTGAAACAGGTATGTAAATGTAGATATTATGATTTTGATATATTTAGAGTTTTCCTAGTGTAAAATGTGAAGCTTAATTTATATTTTATGAACTAATTTGAAAAATATTTTGCAATGTAAATAGAGAGAGATATTCCTCAAAAAATTGATGATGAGATACGAAATTTTGAAAGAGAAAGTAAAAGAGATATTGAGCCAATGATTGAAAATGGTGAAAATGATGAAAGAAATTCAACTAAAGAAATTGAATCACAAGGTGTATATATATATATACGTGTGTGTGTGTGTGTGTGTGTGTGTGTGTTGAACACATGTACGTATTAATGAAATTATACATATATTTATTAATTTAGTTATTTACCGAATATGTAACTTATTATGTACTATTCATTTGAATTTGTACGTATGAAATTAATGTCGATGACGATATGTTAGAAAATGTTGACAGTCACACATATGGAGATAAAAGAGCTGACGATTATATACAATATCGTGTTAACCACATTTTTGAGAAGTATTTCATAAAGTAAAATGAGACTGTCCAAGCCCAAATGTTGAAAGGTCTCCTATCATTAATGAAATTAAAAAAATCTATGAATTTATTAGGTATTTGAAAATCAACTAAAGATTAAAAAAATGAAGGAAAATGTGATATAAAATATAAATAGTGCTATAAATTCTATTAGAATATCTAGGCAGGAAAATGTTTCAGTTGTACGTAGAGAAATACATATGGCAGTGGTTTTATCAAGTACTAAATGGAATCTCTTGGTAAAAACTATGGCACGAGCATTAGGAACCTCATGAAATTTTTTCACAAACATCGGAAATTTCGGTTGCAAATAGATGTAAATGATGAACTTGCTTGTTGGAGAGATATTTGTAGGCAACTATAGAAAGATAAAGTAGGAGAAGATGTTAAAAAAAATAATATATGAAAATTGGAAGAACAATTCATGTGTTTCGCCAACTCTAAGGCATGAGATGCGAAGAAGAATAGCATGAAATCAATACGAAGAACATGAAAAACATTTCTTGGAAACCACTCAGATAGGCTTGTTCAACAAGGTCAAATAAGAGAATCGTAGTTCATGTTTCAATCAATGATTTTTTCAACAAAAACCATGGTATGTAAAACCTATCATCGTGCGCGACACTTGTTGCTACCGTTATCATGTGGAATTTGAGTTATATTATGATACATTCCTTGATTTTGGTAGAAAATTTTGGAAGGATTTACCTCCTCCTTCCACTATTCATGATTTCAAATCTCAAATTCTATGTGAAAGAGAAAGAAATGAAATATTTTACAAAAAGAAATGTGTTGGTGGTAAAAAATGCAATGATTGTGGAAATTTGACTAAATTTAAAAAAAAATATCGTACTGATATAGATGATCAATCATTGTCCAACATGAAAGTGAAATGGAAGATATATGAATATATCCATAAATCAATTCAAGGTGCAAGTAGTGTTAAAAGAATTGAATTACGAGAAGAAGAAATTTTTTTGATAGAATTTTTCAGAAAGTTTGAGCCATAAATTTACAAATACACCAATTATTCCCATAGACCTCGATGGAAAGACTTGCAATTCAAAAAATATCGTGAATTTTTTCCACCAGGGACCATTTTATCAGTAATTGATTTTGCAGAAAACTACACATTTGTTCCACAAAAAGAAATTTAGAGTGAATACTATCATTCTGACCAAGTCTCCATGCTCATCCATATTCTATATAGACATGTTGAATAAAATGTCAATAATATGGAAATCACCAGTGAAAATTGACATATTATTAAATAATATCACTTTTATATCAGTGATGATCGTACACATAATACATATTTTGTACAACATTATTTTCGAAAAATTTATGATTCCTTGAAGTAACATTCAATGAAAATTAGATATGGTCAGTCGGATGCCAGGACAATTAAAATCTGCATGACCATTCTTTTGGTTGTGTTGTCTTCATAAGAAAAACCACATTAGACATTGTTGGAATTTCTTTGAGATTGGCCATGGAAAAGGAAAACATGATGGTGCAGTGGCATGCATAAAACGAGCACTTTGAAGATATCAAATGAACACCTCTGCAAGCTGACTTGTGCATGATAAAGAAGTTGTTCAATGGTGCATCACTGCTCTAAGCCATGAGACTAACCGATCAAGGAAAGTGCGAAGGTACATTCAATTTAATTTTTAGTGGATATCTAATTTTAAATAGTGTACATTTATCACAATGATTATAATTGATTGTATTTTGATATCATATTTACATTATTCTTTAAATTTTCCATATAAATGTTTTTTTGGCATATTGGGTTAGAAGACGTAGATAGATCACTTGGAAATGACATTGAAACAATAAAAGAGACTCAAAAATTGCATTCAATTAAAACAAAGTCATCGAGAAATGTGTTTTCATTGGATAAAAGAAAATATTCTTTTTTTTTTCATGTTTTCATAGATAACACAAAATCCATTGACGTTTGTTAAAAAAACATGTATGTAAAAGATTGTAAACATACAGAGATAAATACAAAGGGAAAAAATGTTTGTTGCAATGTTTGAAGAAATGCAATCAGAGGAGACTACAATATCATCCGATGGTGATCAAGTTTCTGATCTTGTTAGAGAAGGTAACATTTGAATTGATTTCTAAGGATAAAGATCTAGAAATAAATGTTAATATGTATAATTTTGTTAAGTTTGTTTTATTGTTGAGGAGATTTTTTTGTTGTAATTGCACCAACTGAAAATGATGAAAATGCGAAGTATTATTTGATGTGTTCCACTGAAAGAAAAGTGAAATTATTATAAGGCTATAATGATCATGGCTTTCCATATGAAAGAGGATCTATTATACTGAAAGGTTATTTTTCAGACAAACTAATCAAAGTGGAATTTTGTTTACTTTGAAGACTATGAACCTGATTTCATAAGTTGTCAATATAGTCACTTGATGTGTGTAGCACACATAAAGTTGATCGAGGTTCAATCAAAGAAAAAACCTAAAATTAAGAAATGGAAAATGTCAAAATCCGATCATGAACGTATTATTGAAGATGGCATTCCATTGGAATTTTTTTTATTAAACTGCCAAACAATTTCTTCTCTTTGGATTATATGTTCTAGAACTTTCAGTACTCAATTAAAAATTGAGTTTCCTTGTTATGTTTTCTGTGCAAGTGTTTTCAAATGTACAATTTGTTTTGGTACATGCACACTCTTGTATCAACTGAAAGTAGCTTTTCTATACATGCATTGATAAAAAATGTTACATGTATTAGATATATATATATATATATATATATATATATATATATATATATATATATATATATATATATATATATATATATATATATATGTTCTAGAATGGAATTAATTTTTTAAGTAGTTTTAATATGTGCATTGATGAAAAATGTTTCATTTACTCAATATATATGTTCTAGAATGGAATTAACTGAAATTAGTTTTTCTATGTGTGTTGATGAAAAATGTTGCATATACTAGATATATACACGAACTGAATGCACACCCATTTTTTCTTGTGGGCTTTATTGGTAAAAGGTATCCAAAATGTAAATAAATCATCCGCAGTATAATTTTGTATGAAGATTCCTTTTAGAGAAGAGACTCGGAGCACTTCTTCGACTTTTGGTGGGATTTGACCCACATCTCTATTCCTGATTTAAAATCTAGTACAAAATTTGTCTGTCCAATGGTAAAATATGTTCTATGTGCATTGATGAAAAATGTTGTGCACGTATTGGATATATATTTGTGTGTGTGTATGTGTGTGTCCTAGAATGAAATTAATTGTTCTAGTAGTTTTCCAATATGCATTGATGAAAAATGTTTCATGTACTGAATATATATTTTCTAGAATGCAATTAAAACTGAATGGACAATCAATTTACCAATTTATAAATCAACAAGGCTACCTAGTTAACTGCATTAATGACATTGACCCCAATTCAAAAAATATATATCTGCTTCTTATATTTCAAATCAAAATTAAAGGGGTTTATATGGGAACGAGGCAGAACATATAGCCTATGAACTACTTTAGTTCATAGGTCAATGAAGGTATCATCATGTGGGAAATTGTTTCAAGAAAAATTGATCGTACTTAAAAGTAATCTTAATATTTTTTTTGATCTTTACATACTGCATACTATTGTTTGAGTGAAATTGTTTTTTAAAACTTACCAAATGTACTTCAACCATCCAAAACATGAACTTTAAAAACTTTTTGATTATATCAAAACAAATTACTTCACATTTCATGCCAATTGTAGTTCAACTATCCAATAAAAACATTTAACATTATATCATATGCCAAATGTAGATTGAGATGGTATCCAAAACTTAGTTTTAAAAACTTTTTGATTATATCGCAACATTACTTCACATTCCTAATGTACTTGAACCATCCAAAACTTGAGTTTTATTTATTTTTTATTATATCACAACATTATTTCACATGCCATGCCAATTGTAGCTCAACTATCCAATAAAAACATTTAACATTATATCACATGCCAAATGTAGATTTAAACCATGCAAAATTGAAGTTTTAAAAACTTTTTGATTATATATCGTGCAACATTACTTCACATGCCATGCAAATTATATTTCAACTATCGAATAAGCACATTTAACATTATATCACATGCCAAATGTAGATTGAAACCATCCAAAACTTAACCTTTAATTTAACAAAAAATTATAGATCACGACATTAGTTCACATGCCAAATGTACTTCAACCATCCAAAACTTGAGTTTAAAAAAAAATATTATTATATCACAACATTACTTCACATGCTATGCCAATTATAGTTCAACTATCCGTTAAAAACATTTAACATTATATCAGATGCCAAATGTAGATTGAAACCATCCAAAAGTTAAATATTAATTTAACAAAAAATTATAGATCACAACATTACTTCACATTCAAAATTTACTTCAAGCATCCAAAAATTAATTTTTAAAAACAAAAAAAATGATAACATATCATTACATAACATGCCAAATATAGTTCAGAAGCAAAACATTAATTTATAGATGACAACATTACTAGTAGTTCAATTATCCAAAACTTAAAATTTTTAAAAACCAAACAAATTATATAACAACATTACTTCACATTCACATGCCAAAAGTACTAAAACCATCCAAAACTTAACTTTTTGAAAAAAAAAATTATATTAACACTGTAATAAAATATGTCCAAAAATTGTAGATCTCACAAGTATAAGTATCAAATTATATATATATGACTGTGCATCTTAATAATATATAAGAAAGAAAATTTAAGACTAGAAATCTTGGAATAGAATCTACAAATCATGTCCATCAAATATAGATGGATGTAGTGTCTTTCCTATCAAAGTCTCAATCTGCGTGCTATCTTGCGAAGCATGGGGAAACTGTACACAATGCACATACGAAAATTAAAATTTGATGTTTCAAACATGAGTGAGAATATATAGAACTTCATGTAAAAAAACAAAATATAAAAAGAAATCATGCAATACCTCATCACGTTCCCTCTCCATTTGTTCGCCTGCTATAAGTTCCCCCATGGGAACATCTCCGACAATAAACTGTACAATATACATGTACAGTTATATATATATATATATATATATATTAAAAAAATTCAGATGAAAATGCACGTGTACATATATAAAATTATCTTAAATAATATTAAAAAAAAAATTAGACAACTTGTTCAAATGGTTGAAATGGTGTGGATGTTCCTATCTCCATTGCTAGAGTCCATGGATTAAAGAAATATTCTATAGAAACCTAAAATTAGAAATTTTAAAAGTATAAAATAACTCAATATCAACATCTCAATTTATAATAAAACTTCGTTAAACTTCAATTTATAGATTATAACTTTTAAAAAACATATATATATTTAAAAGTGAAAATTTGAATACTTCTGTAGGTGAATTTGGGACATCTCCTAAGAGAGGCTCCAAAAGAAGATATCCAAAAAGCTAAAATTCAAAAAATTTAAAATAACTCAAGATATAGATATATATATCTCAATTTTTAATGGAACATTTTGAGGTGGAGTATATATATAACTTAGACATAAATTTTAAAAGTGAAAAATTGTCCATACTTGTTGTGGATGTGGCACATCTCCTAAGGAATTAGAAGGTACATCTCCTAAGGAAAAGAATGTATCGCCATCCCAAAAACATTGGACGGAATTGGAATCTGTTAAAACATTTGATTATTATATATGTACATGTACATGTGTGCACAATTATTTATTTTAAAAATATCGCTTAAAAAACACTAAAATTTGTCAACATATCTGGATGGTGAGATCCATATTCATTGTTTGAATTAGAGGCCCCAAAATTGATATTAACATTTTCTTCATTCATCATGCATGACAACTGCAAATGGTGTTTAAACATATAATGATAAATTTTTGTTAGATTAGTGTACATACAAATAAATGTATATATGTACATACACATGTATTTATTACAAATTTTACACATGTATGTGTTAAAATAACTGGACCCTAAGGTCATTAACACATACTGTTCCCATGCCCTCTTCCTCATCAAGAATTAGGTCTTGCCAACCATTGCGACAAATCTTTGCATATATTCAGAGATCTTCAACATTCATGTTGTCAATCTTTTCATCTCTACAATATGCAAAATTGGCACGTGCATTCTCATGTTCTCTTTTTCGATTTAGAAAAACATTGACTCTACTCATTCCGCCATGAACATTGTTGATGATGACATCCCTTACTTCTTGACTTGTTTGATAAGTCGCATCCATATCTAATCGTAGAGTTTCGACCCAAAAAGGTCAACTCACCAATGTCAGTTCAGGGTGAGGCAACTCCACATCTCACCTAGCGCCCCAACCATCTCACTTCCTCCCTCTATCTCTCACCCTTTCCTTATCTCCCCCTTCCTCCACCCACTTTCCTCTCCGGCTCTCGTCCTTTCTCCCTCCCACTCTTTCCACTCCTCATCCCTCTCCCTCTCCCCCTCCCTCTCTCACTCTCTCTCCCCATCATCCCATCTCTCTCTACCCACCAAACATCAACACTTTCACTCTCCAAGCATCCCTCTCCCCCCCACACCCCACCCCCTCTCCCCCCCACACCCCACCCCCTCATCCCTCTCCCTGCCTCCTTCTCTCTCTCTCCCCTCCTCCTCCCCCTCTCTCTCCCACTCCCTCTCTCTCTCTCTCCCTCTCTCTCTCTAGACATACACACACACACTCTCTCTCTTTCTCACTAGATACTCATTCTTTTTCACTATCTCCGACTCACACTCTCAAGCTCACTCTTTCTCTGGAACGTCATTTAAAAATTGGTAATGAAAAGATAAAGAGAGAATCAATCACAATCTAAAAAGACCAATATACTTATAAAAATCCACTTTAACATATATTGTAAAGACTAGTAGCCTCTAAAAACCTTGAACTTAATGTTCGGAAAGAAAAAAAGTAATGACAATGCCTTTGTAACTAGCTTCTAAAGATTTATATAGACTTAAAGAACAAGGGAGAAAACAAAATTGAATAGTAATATGGAACGAATAGCGATATTTACATTTTAAACCTAATATACTATAATATTGCATAATAATTTTGGAGTCATTTTACTATAAAGGTAGCCTTTAATAAAAGAAACTAGATGTTGTTTTTTACGTAGTAGTAATAAATGGCTCCAAAGAAAAGTTGCACAGTTAAAGTTTCTTAGCAAAAACATACAATTTAATTTTTTCACACATTTAAATCAGAAAAATGATGCAGGCTTCACTTTTAATTAGTTCCAAAGAAAGAAAAATTATGAAAAAAATTAATATATAATTAGTTCCGAACAAAGAAAAATTATTCATAAAATTAATATATAATCAATACTTCAAAAATAAATCTACATTTAAAAACCTTTTAACTTAATAAATACTAACCTCACTTCGAGGACCGTAAATACGAGCAACTGGAAATAAATAATGAGACATTTTCATCTGCTGCATCTTCGGGCATTTGCTACATCTTCGCAAATAAAATAATATTGTATGAATAATTTTTCTTACATAAGCTACATCAATTTCAATAAACACTATATAGAGTGTAAAGGTGGATTTAAAAAAAAAGAAACTAGACTTTGTTTTTCTCTCCGGAGAAATAAATGAGAAGAAAGAAAAACTTCACACTTTAGCTTTCTCAGCGATGGCAAGCAGTTTACGTATTTCACACATTTAGAAAAATAAAATAAAATAAAATTCAAGATGCACTCTTCAGTTTTTGAATATAAAGAAACAAGATCTACCTCAATGTAAACTTAGTTTTGAGGAAACAAATTATGTATTCAAAAACAATTTTGTTGTTCTTTGAAAGAAAACTAGGGTTTAACGAAACAATAAGAAAGACATTTAAGAACAACCCAATTAATAATAACGTTGGCTTTTAGAACTAGAAGTACCAGAAAATAACGTTGGATTTTAGAACCATAAGTACCAGAAAATGCAAAATCAGGAAAAAAAAGCACTCAAGAAATCTGTTTTTGCAAAACCCTACCCGTTAAATATCTATCAAACAGATCCTTAAATCGAACTCAAACACCATCTATGGATCCCAGCAGTCTTCGAATTAATGAAAATAAATGATCAAAGATAAAATGAAATAAAATAAACGGGCTCTGAACCCCATCGAGCAAAAGGACTTAAAAATCTGCCAATGCCATGCATGCCATCTCCTCTCTGCAAAAATCTACCGTTAAATATCGGTCAATGCCATGCCATCTCCTCTCTGTAGTATACAGACACATACACCGAGACAACACAAGAACATGTGCCAGAGAAGAAACAAATTTCTAAATGAATCTATCGACAAATAGAGTCTAGCAAAAAAAAAAAGCTAAAACCTACTGGAGAGATGCGAAGAACTACCAGAGAAAATAGCCGCAGTCCATCACACCGTAAAACGAACCCTCCCACAGATCAAACACCTGATCGACGATGGCAACAAAAGTAGGCATCATGCTTGCATTTCACATAATTGGAAAGCTCAAGAAAATCTCGGGATATGTTCGATCATTTTTATCTTTCCAGAATGCTAGTGGATAAAAAGCAAGCTTTGGCTTTCAATTGTTTTCTCCACTAAAATGCTGACACATGTCCCACGTTCAGCTTAAAAATTAGACGTTGTTCCACTAAATTTCAATTGGACCGTTTTGCTATATGGTGGTGGTTGCCCTCGCATATTATTCTTCTTGGCATCCAACGGTTCACCCAATTTTCTAATCAGTTATTCAAAATTCAAATTCAAAATTATTTGAATGAACATCGAACAACTTTTCCATCTGGTTGAGTTATTAACCTCATGATGTATGGTTATCTAACGTTTTTATTAAAGTTCATACACAAGCCTATCTGTTACGTTTTCATTAAAGTTCGTGCACATGTATATCCGTTACAATTACAATTGAGATGATGAAAGGATAAATACGTTGGTGAATTAATATAAGTAAATATATTTCTTTTAAAGTAAAGTTATGTTGAATTAAATTTAAGGTCTAATTTTTATTTAACTAAATTATATTTTTAATTATATTAATTTTGGAATCTTTGTTTAAATAAATTATATTTAAAAAAAGTGATATATCGCTAATTATACTAATTTAATGTTATTTCTTTTTAATATAGTTTTATGTCGTGTATTAATTTTATAATAATTTTCTCATAACAACAATTTGTTAATTGTTGTATGCCTGAATTTTATTTTTAAATATTTAAAGCATGAATAAATGGTCAAATTTCATAACAAGGGTGTTCTCTCTAGTAAGAAAACAACAAAGTTTCAATAAATTCAAAATAGTAAAGCAAAGATGCTAAAAAGAGAACAGGATTTGAAGAATTTCTCAACAAATTCAAAATAGTAAAACAAAGATGTTAAAAGGGGAATAGGATTTGAAGAGTTTCATAGTTAGGGGGCTTGAAAATTAATTTGAAAAGACATTAATTTTAGTTATGGAATAAGAAAAGCAAGGAAAATGTTATAATAGAAGTTATAATATTAATAATTACTAATTAAATGGTTGGTAAATGTAAATAATGATTTATCCATTACACTCGTTAAAAAATTTATCTTTTCTAAATGTCAAAAAAATTATTAAAATTAGCTAAAATATAACTTTATTTTCAATTATTATTACCATCAATTAAAAAAATAACATAAATATCTACATTGAAAAAAACATGTAACAACATTTGAGGCTACACATCTTTTGACCAAATGTTTAATTTTCTTGACTTCCTCTGGATCTGTGGTGAATCACTCTGCATGAACATTGTCTTTTCCATTTTTTATTGAAGCATGCTCCATCAGCCTCCCGATTTATCACACCAATTCCAAGAGAGCTCTAGTTCTGTGATACGATGGGTGGAAAAGGTTCCAGAGAGCACAAGTCTTTGATAAAGGCATAAAGAGTGTTTTTCGGGTCATGAAAGTCTAATATGTTGTTTGAAAGGAGCATTCATGTGTTTCTGACAATGGAATTCCAATCTCTAGTTTGAATTAATCATTCATGAATGGTATTAAGAACATCTTCAGTTTTATCAATGAATTATGTTTTTGAGAATTTAGCTTTCGTTAAAATAAAAAGGGCGCATACAAATCTCGGGTTTTCTATTATATTCAAACCCTACCGATTGATTATATGTTGCAAATTTGGTTTTTTTTTAATGCAATATGGAACCCTATCTATAGAGAAAATATGTAGATCTAGTGGTAATCGAACCCATATTGGGCATCAGTTTCTCATTAAAATCCAAAAACCCCATCAGAATAATTAAATAAGTCATTATTTATTTAACATTCTCAAGAAATAAATTATAAATAATTATTTGATAACTATTTCTTATCACTTTGACTTAATCACCTTGCAAAAATTAAATAAACCATTATTTATTTATTATTCCTTATTTATCCTCTATTTTTCTTATGAGATCATTATTAGACCATTATTTAAGAGTTGTTTAATTTTAAATTCTCACAAAGTGATTAATACATCATTTTTTTTGTTAATTACCTCAACCACTTTCTAAAGAAAGATATTTGACCATTTTAAATACCTTTTCCCTCTCAAAAAATATAATAAAATATCCACAATGACTGAATTTTGAATAGTCAACATTATTTTATTATTTTCTAATTCTCAATCTATTCTAATATTTTTTTATAAAGAGAGGGTTTTCTCTCGATTCTTCACCATGACCATTTTCATTGTCACCATTATCGTTTCATTACACATGAGCTCTAACTTGAGCTCAAGTTTTTTTTTTTTTTTTTCTTTCCCATTGTAGGTTCAGAGAGAATCACATAGCTTAAGCACAAGGATAGGAAAAGGACCATCCCACATAGGGGAAACTAAAAACCCATGTTGTAATTTCTCCCCACTAGGTGATTTAATAAAATTATCAATTGATTAAGTCCTTCATTGGGTTATTACACTTTAATTTCTGACTATTATGTGTTTATTTTTCCAAGATATGTTTGGCTGTAGGGTTTTCTTCATTTTTTATTACAGATCTCAAGCATATACAACCATATTTAATTGTTAGGGTTTCATTCCACCATCAATTTAAGGGAAGATTTTTTTGTACACATACTAAGAATTTTAGCAATAACATGAAGCATCGTCTTTAATCTTCCAGACTTGCAAAAACCATTTGAAATTGAGATAGATGCCTCTGACTATGTTATTGATGCATTTATCACCGAACTAGGGCATCCAGTGGTCTATAAAAATGGGACACTTTATGATACAATTTTGAAATATCCCACCTACGACAAAGAGATCTATCCAATAATGTAAACTTTCCAACAATGGAAACATTACATTGTGGGGAAGGAGATGGTCATCCACACAGTCACCAACATCTTCAATTTGTGCATACACAAGGGATGTCTGAAAATGATCGCCATCATAAGTGGTACACACATCTGTAACAATTTCATTTGAACATTAAATACAATGATAGTAGCACCAATCGAGTTGTAGATTGCCTCAGTCAACCCCCAGTTGCAACATTGACCATTTTTCTCGACTCTTATGGAAACAAGAAATTTGGATGGCCACAAATATATAAAAAATTTCTTTAGTTCACTACCACATACCAAATTTAAGCAAATGGCAAGAAAGTTCTCTTCCACCTCCAGGATGCATTATTATGCTATCTAGGCCACCTTTTTGTTCCTTCAAACAAGTGTCCCAAGTTGATTTGGGAGGTACACTACAGTCAGGTCATGGGACACATCGGTGCAGATAAAAATGTGGTCGTTTTATATAAGTGTTTTTATTAACCAAATATTTGAGAGGATGTTGCAAAATACATCAGATATTGCACTGGCTATGGCATGGAAAAACCAAAAATTAAGAAGAAATTCCTATATACTCCTCCTCCTACTCCTATTTGGCCATGGGAATTCATATCCATGGGCTATATTTCTATCCTTCCTTCTACCAAGCATGGAAATGACTATATATTTGTTGTAGTTGACAAATTTTCTAAAACCATCAGATCATGAAACATATATCAAGAAAACTCACAAATAAATTCTCTAACTATATTGATTTTTAAAAATTTTCCAGCTCTTGCACCAGGGAAATTGGTTCACTAGGGACTAAATTCAACAGAAGTTTCCCCATCTCATGGAGGTACTCAATGAAATGGGGCCCATTAAATTTTAATGTATGAGGACTTATCCAAGTGAATATTGGTGGCCACCATTCTACTCCACTTAGACCCCCAATTTGGTTTTTTCTATTTCCTTAAGTGTAACATAATTTACTAGTTTTTACATTTTTTGGGTCCTCATCTTGCAGAGCCATTTTGAGGCCCTAAAAGAAGTTTTTTTTGTTAAATGGGAATATTATATCCAACAACATGGGTTTTTAACCAAATTTTCCATTCATTGGATATATATTTCCAACAAGGTATTATAAGCATGGGACACAGATTATATGCAAAAGTTATGACCCTAAGAAGTTGATATATGAACTAACGAGGCCCAAATTTTTTTTTGCTTCATCTCCTAGGGTTAGGTTTTTTTATTTTTAGTGTTATACCTTATTTCACAATTGTAAAAATTCCTTTGAGCCTCATTGTAACACAATTTAGAGGTATGCAGCCATCACATCTCTTCTAAGAGTCAAGTTACCATCGCTCGAGCTAGTTTATTTCTATTCTACATGTAAAAGTTATCCATTATTTATCATTAATGAATTCAAGTTCATTTTTTTTGTAGCATTGTGTTTATATTTTGAATGTGTATTTCATTTTGTTCCTACATAAATTTGGATCACGCAATGCATAGTTGGAGGAGGCAGCAAGCTTTAAGGATGTTGTAGTTCATCCCAAGAGAGAGCAAAGCTTTAGATTTGGGAATGAGGAAGAGAAAAGTGTAGATTTTATTTTCAATGAGTTATACCAATCACTAGTGTTGACCAAATAAAATTATCCAAAGGAAATAAAATGCATGCATAAAAAGACCTATCAGCTGTAACTGTTGTTAGGAGAAAGGGTTGGGAAGGGATGCGACACTAGTAAAACTAACTCCATAGAATGAAAAAACACTTGTGTAGGGTAATAATAGCATAAAATATAATAAATACAAGAATAAATTGGAAAAGTGGCACTTTCACAAAAAAAAAAAAAAAAGTGATGGAAAATGTAGAAAAAAGTTACACTTTAGAAACTTACTTGGAAAAGTGTTGCAAACCAAATCTGAAGCTCCTTAAACTCATGGATATGGCTATAGCTCCAATTTCAAATGTGAAAATGTGATCTACAAGCGTCTATTATATATATTTAACTCCATGGGATTAGGGTTATGGTTTACGATGTGCATGACTAAAATCAAGGAGAAAGAGAAACTTGTTCATTGATTGAAAATAGAAACTTGTGCCACATGGCCAAAGAGGTGTGCACTCCCTATTTTTAGGGATGCATAATTGGCTTGTTTTGGAATATTGTGCAGTGCACTAGTAGGAAATACTATGCAATTTCCAGTGAGAAGGTATTATAGAGTTCACTTGCTCAGTTGACTGTGCATTGTTGACCCTCATAGGAGGATAATGCATTTAACTTTCTCAATGACTTCCTATGTCATAGTATTATGCAACTCATTTTATTCATGAGTTTTGCAATTTCTAGTTGCATGGGATTCTGTAGTTCCTTGAGGGAAGACCAACAAATAGTGCTAGATTAGGAAAATATTTAGCTTGTGTTAGGGAGAGAGTTTAATTTTCATAAAAATTCATTCAACAGTTATCGACAAGACTCAATCATCATCACAGAATTGTTCCATGCAAAGATAAGTGATTAAAACACTATGAAACCAAGAGGAACACCTAACAATAGTCAAAATGATAGTTCTTATAGACAAAAGGTAGGCCCTAAAATTGAAGTGTAGGAAATTTTTCGGAGTGGGGTTGTAGATGCTACAACACCAATATACCTCCAACTTTATTATTTACTCTTCTTGTTCCATCAAAAAAAATTCTAGACATCATCCAGAAAAATGAGGTGTGTGATATTATATGTTGTTCCATCATTTATCAATTTTAAATGACCATTTTTTAAAGCCTCCTTTCTTAACCTATTTATATGTTTAGAAACTAAAAAAAAATAGAAAATTCAGTGAGGGGAACCCTTATCTAACACCCCTTCCTAGTTTAGGCCATTGGGGTGTGAACTAGTTGATTATGATAGCCAAATATAGTGAAGGAATATAGATCATCACCAAAATAACAAACATAATTGTATAAGAATAAGTCTTAGGTAAATCAATCTTAGCTTATAATGTGATTTTTAGATGTCAACTTTAATCACCATTGATCTTTAATCCGTAAAATTCGTTGGGTGAATAATTTGTTTTGTGATTCCCATTATTTAGGAATTGTATTCCCTCTAAAAACTCAGACTATTGGCCATAAATTCCTTGATAAATCACCTTTCACTCTTTTTGCAATAAACTTTGAGATAATTGTCTAGATGAAATTATATAAGAACGTTGATTTTTTTTCAAACGTTGTTTGGGTTTTGTTTTTAGGAATCAATGTTATAAAATTATTGTTATAATCTCCTACAATTTAAGTAGTTTTCTAATAACTCAAAACAACCTATAAATAGTTATATAGGAAGGCCATGTGTGAATATTGCTTTCTTTAAAGATATTTCACCATTTTAAATACCCTTTCCCTCTCAAAAAAAGATGAGATCCAGAGGCGCTAGGCGAGCTGTGGAGTTGCCTCCAACCATCACTATCCAACCATCTCTCTTCGTCCCTCTATATCTCACCCTTTCCTTATCTCCCCCTTCCTCCACCCACTTTCCTCTCCCGCTCTCGCCCTTTCTCCCTCTCACTCTCTCCCCTCCTCATCCCTCTCCCTCTCCCCCTCCCTCTCTCCCTCTCTCTCCCCATCATCCCACCTCTCTCTACCCACCAAACATCAACACTTTCACTCTCCAAGCATCCCTCTTCCTCCCTCTCACCTATTCCCTCTCCCCCCCACACTCCACCCCCTCGTCCCTCTCCCTGCCTCCTTCTCTCTCTCTCCCCTCCTCCTCCCCCTCTCTCTCCCCCTCCCTCTCTCTCTCTCTCCCTCTCTCTCTATACATACACACACTCTCTCTCTCTTTTTCACTAGATACTCATTTTTTTTCACTATCTCCCACTCACACTCTCAAGCTCACTCTTTCTCTCGAACGTCATTTAAAAATTCGTAATGAAAAGATAAAGAGAGAATAAATCACAGTCTAAAAAGACCAATATACTTATAAAAACCCACTTTAACATATATTGTAAAGACTAGTAGCCTCTAAAAACCTTGAACTTAATGTTCAGAAAGAAAAAAAGTAATAACAATGTCTTTGTAACTAGCTTCTAAAGATTTATGTAGACTTAAAGAACAAGGGAGAAAACAAAATTGAATAGTAATATGGAACGAATAGCAATATTTACATTTTAAACCTAATATACTATAATATTGCATAATAATTTTGGAGTCATTTTACTATAAATGTAGCCTTTAATAAAAGAACCTAGATGTTGTTTTTTACGTAGTAGTAATAAATGGTTTCAAAAAAAAGTTGCACAGTTAAAGTTTCTTAGCAAAAACATACAATTTAATTTTTTCACACATTTAAATCAGAAAAATGATGGAGGCTTCACTTTTAATTAGTTCCAAGGAAAAAAAAATTATGAAAAAAATTAATATATAATTAGTTCCGAAGAAAGAAAAATTATTAATAAAATTAATATATAATCAATACTTCAAAAATAAATCTACATTTAAAAACAGTTTACACTTCGAGGACCGTCAATACGAGCAACTGCAAATAAATAATGAGGCATTTTCATCTGCTGCATCTTCGGGCATCTGCTACATCTTCGCAAATAAAATAATATTGTATGAATAATTTTTCTTACATAAGCTACATCAATTTCAATAAACACTATATAGAGTCATTTGAGTGTAAAGGTGGATTTAAAAAAAAAAAAACTAGACTTTGTTTTTCTCGCCGGAGAAATAAATGAGAAGAAAGAAAAACTTCACACTTCAGCTTTCTCAGCGATGGCAGGCAGTTTAAGTATTTCACACATTTAGAAAAATAAAATTCAAGATGCACGATTTAGTTTTTGAATATAAAGAAACAAGATCTACCTCAATGTAAACTTAGTTTTGAGGAAACAAATTATGTATTCAAAAACAATTTTGTTGTTCTTTGAAAGAAAAGTAGGGTTTAATGAAACAATAAGAAAGACATTTAAGAACAACCTAATTAATAATAACGCTCGCCTTTAGAAATAGAAGTACCAGAAAATAACGTTGGATTTTAGAACCATAAATACCAGAAAATGCAAAATCAGGAAAAAAAAAGCACTCAAGAAATCAGTTTTTGCAAAACCCTACCCGTTAAATATCTATCAAACAGATCCTTAAATCGAACTCAAACACCATCTATGGATCCCAGCAGTGTTCGAATTAATGAAAATAAATGATCAAAGATAAAATGAAATAAAATAAACGGGCTCTGAACCCCATCGAGCAAAAGAACTTAAAAATCTGCCAATGCCATGCATGCCATCTCCTCTCTGCAAAAATCTACCGTTAAATATCAGTCAATGCCATGCCATCTCCTCTCTGTAGTATACAGACACATACACCGAGACAACACAAGAACATGTGCGAGAGAAGAAACAAATTTCTAAATGAATCTATCGACAAATAGAGTCTAGCAAAAAAAAAAGCTAAAACCTACTGGAGAGATGCGAAGAACTACCAGATAAAATAGCCGCACTCCATCACACCGTAAAACGAACCCTCCCACAGATCAAACACCTGATCGACGATGGAAACACAAGTAGGCATCATGCTTGCATTTCACATAATTGGAAAGCTGAAGAAAATCTCGGGATATGTTCGATCATTTTTATCTTTCCGGAATGCTAGTGGATAAAAAGCAGGCTTTGGCTTTCAGTTGTTTTCTCTACTAAAACGCTGACACATGTCCCACGTTCAGCTTAAAAATTAGACGTTGTTCCACTAAATTTCAATTGGACCGTTTTGCTATATGGTGGTGGTTGCCCTCGCATATTATTCTTCTTCGCATCCAACGGTTCACCCAATTTTCTAATCCGTTATTCAAAATTCAAATTCAAAATTATTTGAATGAACATCGAACAACGTTTCCATCTTGTTGAGTTATTATGTATGGTTATCTAACGTTTTTATTAAAGTTCATGCACATGCCTATCCGTTACAACTACAATTGAGATGACGAAAGGATAAATACGTTGGTTAATTAATATAAGTAAATATATTTCTTTTAAAGAAAAGTTATGCTGAATTAAATTTAAGGTCTAATTTTTATTTAACTACATTATATTTAAAAAAGAAAAGTGTAATATGTTTTTAATTGTATTAATTTTGGAATCTTTGTTTAACTAAATTATATTAAAAAAAAGTGATATATCTTTAATTATACTAATTCAATGTTATTTCTTTTTAATATAGTTTTATGTCGTGTATTAATTTTATAATAATTTTCTCATAATAACAATTTGTTAATTGTTGTATGGCTGAATTTTAATTCAAATATTTAAAGCATGAATAAATGGTCAAATTTCATAACAAGGGTGTCCTCTCTAGTAAGAAAACAACAAAGTTTCAACAAATTCAAAATAGTAGAGAAAAGATGCTAAAAAGAGAAGACGATTTGAAGAATTTCTCAACAAATTCAAAATAGTAAAACAAAGATGTTAAAAGGGGAATAGGATTTGAAGAGTTTCATAGTGAGGGGGCTTGAAAATTAATTTGAAAAGACATTAATTTTAGTTATGCAATAATCAAAGCAAGGAAAATGCTATAATAGAAGTTATAATATTAATAATTACTAATTAAATGGTTGGTAAATGTAAATAATGATTTATCCATTACACTGGTTAAAACATTTCTCTTTTCTGAATGTCAAAAAAATTATTAAAATTAGCTAAAATATAAGTTTATTTTCAATTATTATTACCATCAATTAAAAAAATAACATAAAATATCTACATTGAAAAAAACATGTAACAACATTTGAGAGTTTAAACTTTTGTGATCCATATCATACTATAGTAAATCTTGTGCTAAATCACGTCGGAAATTTTAGAACCGACTTTGAATACTATAATAAATTGAAAAATAAATGTTAAAAAAGTATTAAAAAAAATATTACACATCTTATAAAATAAAATCCATAAAATTAGACATTGAAAATCACAAACAGAATCAACACTCAAAACAAAAACAACCAACTAATAAATAAAAGAAAAAGAATTAAACACCATCATAAGAATAATATAAAATAATAAAATAATAAATAAATACTAAGTAAAAAAAAATAATTAATAAATATATAAATAAATAAATTGAAGTATAAGAATAGCACTAAATAAAAAAGGAAGAAAGTACCAAATATAGACTAAAACTTGGTCAACATTAGAAATATTATTTAAAATATATAATTACAAATTAAAAAAATAAATGAAGAAACCTAAAAAGCATCAAATCTACTACATGACTCTAATAATATATATATATATATATATAGCTTAAACCCAGCGAAAATAAAAAGAGAGGAAAACACCAGAGAAAGGAAAAAGGAACACTACTGAGAGCACAGAGATGGGATCCAACAATGAAAACCAACAAGGCCTTTTCTCAATCTCAAAGTTTTTGGACTATAGCTTCTCTTCTTAATTTTCCAAAATGAGTTGATGTTGTCCCCTATCAAATTATGATTTCCATCATGTCTCCCATGCCAATGCAATATAAAGCATTATTTCATGAGGCTTATTTGTGATACTCATCCGTTAAGGTTGCAGATTGCTTTCAATGTAGAGGGGAAGGTGGTGGACACACAAGGATTCAACATACATAGACTACTTGGGACATCGATTTAGATATTGTTCCTTAGAGAGACATTCATTGCCATGTAATACTATGTAGTTGGTTGTCCTTTTTTCATTTGTAAAGCACTTAAGATTGAGGAGATTAGCACTGAAGACATATATTTTTCTTCTTTGATAATTATGGTCAATGAATGAGGATACTGTATGAGACGAGAGAAAGGAAGATGTCATCATCCTCCCCCTCCATTACATTTCCAAGGGGAAACATATTTCTATAAACATTTAATACATCATATTTGATAATTGATCGCATCTATGGAAGTGCACGGGAATAGGAAAACTTGGCAATGGTCCCTTTGAATTTAGGAACTTCATTAGAGGAAAATTTAGCCTAAAAGTGATTTTTTCATGTAATTTCCATGTCATAATATGTAAACCAAAGAAAATAATTTAAATTTGAAAATATGTACAAGAAAATATTTTGGAGGGAAAGTAAGAAAAACTATTTTTTTAAATTGTATTTTTTAATTATCTCCTTATAGGTTTTCTCAAATTTCAAGTGCAGGCACTTATTTGATGCAAAATTAAATTTAACCTCCAACAATTACCCATTATGCATACTTTTGAGAAGACCCACATTGATAAAAAATTAAGATACATTAAAAAAACATAACACATTTTTTAGTGTATCTTCATTTTTATCAATGTGGGTCTTCTAAAAAGTATACATAGTGGGTATGCATTGCATCAAGGTTTAATTATGCATCCAATGAATGTGTAAACTTGAAAACTGAGTAAACCTATAACGTGATAAGCCAAAAATACAATTTTATTTTTATTTTTTCCCCTTCAAAATTCATAACTGTTATTTTATTATTCTAACATTGTTTTATTATTTTTCCTTAGGATTCCACTCCGAGGTTGAAATTTCCTCTAAATTTTTTTCGTTAAAGTGATAAGGAAGGGGACTTATCTGTTGTGGAAAGTAAAATTTTGGACACAAATATCAATCTAGTCCATATTCAATCTACTCTGAGGGTAGCATTAGGGGCTCTGGGAATTTTATTTCCTCCTCCACCTCCTCCTCTAGCTTCGTCTAACTTGCGAGGAAAAGTTGGATAATGGATACTTGATTGATCAATGTACCAAGCTTCCCATTAAAGGAAATATAATATCTCAGAAGAAGAAGGAAAAGAAACCAGAAAACCCCCTATTTTCCATCCATGTGGAGAAGTAGCAAACTTACTGCAACAAAAAAATTGTTCTAGACAAAGAGGTAAAACCTCTCAGGATTAGGCTAACACCAACACAGGTGGTTTGTTTGTTGATTCAAAATTACTTATATTGTTAACATAAGGCTATAATGAACCCCTCGAATATCTTTCTTAATATACCATCCTTGTTGTCAATATCTACGAAGGTTTTCTGAGCCTCTATGACTTTATTATTTTTCTTGTGTTATTATATATCCAAAACTAAATCATCTCGGACATAATCGACTCATGTTTATCCATGCATATACTGTATGTAAATTTTCAATAATCAAATGAAATTGCAAGAATACAGCTCTATTTGAATTCATGACCTCTTAGAAAAAAATAATGCTCTTCATCATTAAGTCTCCTCAAGTTGTATAATATTATATATTTATTTAACAAATTATATGTAATAAATTAACATAAATATTATATATTTAATTATAAAAACTAGTAAAAAATATATATGTAATTAATTTTTTATTTTAAAATATAAATATCAATCATAAAATTGAATTAATCATTCCATAACATCCGAATTTATTTCCAAGCCAGACACCAACTCATTTGAAACATCCATATTACTCCAATGCGAGCCAGGTCAGTTTCGAACTCGATACCACTTGACGGAATCATGATTGTCGTTAGACCAAAACCTACAGGCTTTAGTCTCCACTAGAATTGACAGAATTAGGATCCACGAAAGGTGGTCAGTCCATGTCGCGAAAAACACGGGGAGTGTTGAACCCAATGTCCAACACTAGTTTGGTTCTAGTTGAGGGAAATAATGACACATTTTTATATTATTATTATTATTTATGTGTTTGAGATAAACCTCATACTTTGAAATTTACATGTCTATATCACACTTTTTTAAATTTTGTTTTGTTACTTGCCTTGAATAGTTTGTATTTCTTCCCTTGGATGATTTCAGTGGTTTCTGTGTTTATGTGTTTGGATTTGGATGGTAAAGTGTGTGAACACTACAATTGTTGTGTTATATTTCTAGATGGGAGTGTAGTTCTCCATTAGTAATTAGTCGGTCATGAAGAAGGGAGACAATCTCTTCAATAGTTTGCAAGAGGATTGATAATGCAACTTTATTTCATTTAATTTTAGGTATCACAACTTTTGAAAATAAATAATTCTTAATAATGTCCCTCCAAGTGTTACTAAATACATATTGAAAATTAGTTTTAATAATTTACTGCATCCATATTACTCTTGAAATTATTTTTTTCATTGCTAATGTTGAAAGAATTTATTTCCTCGATAATATTTTGACGATTTGTTTTGAACTATAGCTTTCTTTGAAAAATTCAAGAAATAATTTAATTTTGAAAGTGTTTTTAATGAGTGGTCAGATTTACAAAATATTTACATTATTTGTTAGTTTTTCATCCCTTCATATCAATGATATGAAAAGGACAGTTGAGATCGTAAACCATTCAATTATTGAACTGAAACTATTATAGTACACCTCATACCTCATCTCTCTTGCTCTCCAATATTAACAGGTTGAATTACTACAACACAAAAATCAACGAACATTGTCAATCATTTTTTTGTGCTTACACTGAAATCATTTCACATTGTTAATCTAATCACTTTAAATTAATGTACCATCATGCATTGAGTTACATCAAATCAAAAATCATCGTCTACACTGAAATCAATGCATCTAATGCACGCAATTAAATAATATTGGAAAACATTTACACTAAAAACTCAATCAAACTAATGCAAGAAGTCAAATAAGATTAGAAATCAACATCTACGATAAAAAAAATGCATCTAGAGCAATCAATGAAATAAGATTAGAATTCAATATCTGCACTAAAATCAATGCATCTAGTGCAAGCAATCAGCTTCTATTAGAAATCAGCATCTACAGTAAAGTGAGTGCATCTAATGTAAGCAATCAAATAGGATTAGAAATTGGCATCTACAGTAAATAAATACATATATTGCAATGAATCAAATAGGATTAGAAATCACCATCTACACAAAAAATCAATAAATCCATTGAAATAAATCAATTATAATTAGAAGTCATCATCTAGACCAAAATCAATGCATATAGTGCAAGCAATTAAATAGAATTAGAAATCCCACTCTTTCGAACTACTTTTCAACGATTTAGAGAACTACTCTCTCTCTCTCTCTCTCTCTCTCTCTCACACACACACACACACACACCCTCGCTCTCTCTCTCTCTCTCTCCCTCTCTCTCTCTCTCCCGCTATTCCTCCCCCTCCCTCTCAATCTCTCCCTCCCTCCCTCTCTCTGTCTCACCCTCTCCCTCTCGCCCTCTCTCTTTGTCCCTCTCTCCCTCTCCCTCTATCTCCCTCTATCTCCCTATCCCTCTCTCTCCCTCCCTCCCTCTCCCTCACTCTCGCCCTCTCTCGCTCCCTCCCTCTCCCTCTTCCTCCCTCTCTCCCCTCTATCACCCCTTTCTCTATCTCTCCACTCTACCTCTTCCTATATCTCTCTCTCTCTCCCTCTTTCTCTTTCCCCCTCCCTCTCCATCCCTCTCCCCCTCCCTCTCCATCCCTCTCCCCCACCACCTCTCTATCCCTCTCCCCTCCTCCCTCTCTCCCCTCGTCTATCCCTCTTTCAATCTCTCTCTACCTCTCCCTCTCCCTCTACATCTCACCCCCTCTCCCTCTCCCTCTCGCTCTCTCTCTCCCCCTTTCTTCCCCCTCTCTCCCTATCACCCTCTGTCCCTCTTTCTTCCCTCCCCCTTTTCCTCCCTCTCCCTGTCTATCTCCCCCCCGCTCTCTGTCCCTCTCCATATTGCTCTCTCTCTCTCCCCCCCCCCTCTCTCTCTCCCTGTCCCTCTCTCCCTTCCTTTGTCTCTCTCTCCCCCTCCCTCTCTCCCTCCCTTGCCCTATCTACCTCTCTCTCTTGATCCCTCTCTCCCTTCCTCCATCTCTCTCCCTCTCCCTCTCCCTCTCCCCTCATCTCTCTCTCCCCCTTATCTTCCTCTCTCTCTCTCTCTCCCTCTCCCCCTCTCCACCTCCCTCCTTCTCTCACTTCGTCCCTCTCTGTCCACCTCCCTCTCTCACTCCCTCCCTCTCTCTCCCTTTCCCTCTCCCTCTCGCTCTCACGCTCTCTCTACCCCTCTCTCCCCCCTCTCTTCCTCTCACCCTCTCACCCTCTCTCCCACCTCTATCCCTCCCTCCATATCTCTCCCTCTCCCTCTCCCTATCTGTCTCCCCTCTCTCTCCCTCTCTCTTCCCCCCCTCTCTCTCTCCCTTCTTCGCTCTATCTTGCCCCCTCCGTCTCTCTCCCTCGCCCTATCTCGCTTTCTCTATTCTTCCTCTCTCTCTCCCTCCCTCCATCCCTCTCCCTCCCTCTCTCTTCATGCCTCCCTCCCTCAATCCCTCCTTATCTCTCCCTCTCCCTCTCCCTCTCTCTGTCCTCCTCGCTCCCCCTCTCTCCCTCTCACCCTCTCTCCCTCTCTCCATATCTCTCCCTCTCACTCTTCCTCCCTCTCCCTCTCGCTATCTATCTCCCCCCTCTCTCCCTGTTTCTCCCCCCTCTCTCTCTCTCCCTTCCTCTCTCTCTCTATCTCTCTTCCCCCTCCCTCTCCCTCCCTTGCCCTATCTCCCTCTCCCTCTATCTCCCACTCTCCCTCCCTCCATCTATCTCCCTCTCCCTCTCCCTCTCTCTCTGCCCCTATCTCCCTCTCCCCCTCCTCTCTCTCTCTCTCTCTCTCTCTCTCTCTCTACCTCTGTTTCTCGTTCTTCCTCTCCTCCCCTCCCTTTGCCTCTATCTCCCTCAGTCTCTCTCCCTCCCTCGCTCACTTCCTCCATCTCTCTATCTATCCCTCTCTCTCTATCTCACTCTCCCTCTCTCTCCCCCTCTCTCTCTCCCCCTCTTTCCCCTCACCCTCTCTCCCTCGCTCTCCCCTCTCTCCCTCTCTCTCCCACTCCCTATCTCT